>JAYECN010521337.1:0-12851 GCA_035222435.1 Microcambeva ribeirae | reverse complement strand
AGATCTTCCAAACCCGCTTGGACGCAGTCCTGAGCCACAGGCTGTAGGTGACCCTGCGTGTGCAGGGGGGTTGGACTGGATGATCTCTAGAGGTCCTTTCCAGCCTTGATGATTCTATGATTTCATGGATATTTTGACTTAACAAATGCCTTTCCTTAACCTTTATATTTCATCCCACAGTTAACTCCTAATTCATGGTAAATGCCCTCCAAATTTGCTAATAAATAACTGTGAACATGCAGGGTGATTTTTGGTGTTATTTCCTAGGGTCATACCTGGCTGAAAGATGATGAAGCAACACACTGCAAGCAATGTGAAAAGGAATTCTGCCTTTCAAGAAGGAAGGTAGAGTTCTCCCCCCCCCCTTTTTTCCTTACTGCACATACCAAGAAAAAGAGCTATGATGGGGAAAATTGACAGCTTCAGTTCCAGATCTTGGCATGATCATGAAGTAGGGAAGCAGTGAGGTACTCTCTGTCTTTAAAATCAGTGACTTTGTCTTAAAGGGAGCTTCCAGGGGCAGCCCTCTGCGTGGTGAGCAGGTGCAGGGGGTCGTGCTCTCTTCCGTAAGCGGCTCCTCTCATTTCGCTGTGGGATGGTGGCTAATGAGGGCCAGGAGCAGGGTGGGGGCAGCCGCCTGGCCGGCTGTGCAGGGGGCCAGGGGCAGCTCGAGCCACCCCCACAATGGCCCGGGGCTCCTGTGCGGCGGCCCCGCGGGGACGTGGGGAGGGCAGGGGCTGGCACCGCAGCAGCCCCTCCGGCCCCCGGGCTGCCCAGCCCCGTGCAGGGAAGAGGGTGCAGGAAGGGGGGCCCGAGCAGCAACGGGGGGTTATTTCTAGCACTGGAAGTTTTACTGTTCTTGGCAGGCCGAGGTTTTAGGCAGCTGTGCTTACTCTGACCCTCTCGTTGCAGCATCACTGCAGGAACTGCGGTGACATCTTCTGCAACACTTGTTCCAGTAATGAACTTGCACTGCCCTCCTATCCCAAGCCTGTCCGTGTTTGCGATACCTGTCACACTTTACTACTTCAGCGATGCTCATCCAATTCCTCCTAAGGCTTTGGTAACCTCGAGAGAACCCCTTTAACATCGGAAAAGTAGCCATTATTTTTTTAATTCTGAATTTCAGGTACTTCCTGTGCAGCAGAAGTGTTTAAATTTTCCACTGTAGGAAATGTCAGTGTAAGAACTTGTATGAGTTACACAAGTTAATGTTTCTCTAACTGGAATGATTAATTGTTAAGTTTCCATTAAAGTTCTATTTGAAACTAAAATGCAAACTCACTTTTCTGATTTTATACCAGTTGTTTGTACTAAAACTTGTACATTTCTATACTAGTGAGCCCTCTGGATGTTACTTTTTCTGCACACTGACTTCATTGTTCTACTGTAACTTCACCTTGAGTGTCACCAGGTGTTAGAGGGGCTGGTGTACAGTTTTGTATTTGCTCTAAGTAAAGAGAAGAAGTGTCTATATGAATTGTCTACAGAGAAAGCTCTATTAGTGTCAATGAATGTGCCTTCACTCTACTTAAGTCACTAAGTTATGCTTGTTCTCGAAGTTTCTGAACACAAGACATTAGCTACACAATAAAGCCTTTCACAAAACCTCCCTGTAACATTGTTTTCATTTTTTTTTTAAACTTTCCAGCCCCTGCAGGATAAATAGTGTCTGTATTGCTTTAGGTAGAGATGATAAAATGTATCCTAGGGGAGCCGCTGGGCCAGACTCCTGCACCTAAAGCTGGTGCAGCAGAGCAGTGACAGCCCTGTCACTGCTCTCCAAGAGAAAGCAAAACTCACACTGCCAGATGATTCGGGTCAACCTCCACCAACTGCTTCAGCCAAAGACTGGCTGCTTTTGCTGCTTCTATCTCTGCAGTCTTTTGATAGGGAAGATGGTTCCTGGGATGTGGAAGTCTAAGGAAGAATATGGCTACTGGTAAAGAAAAGGCAAAGTATCTTTGTGTACTACACTGTACTACCCCCCCACACACACAGCTGGGACTAGGGACTTGTGCCTTGAGAGGGGCTCCAGCACCAACCAGGAGGGGGGGCAGGGGGAAGGGTAAAAGCAGCACCCCACAGTGCTTAAGTACTTAAATCCACCCCCAGCGCATCCCGTACCAGCTTCAAGCACATGGAGCTCAAGCAGCCCCCTGCTTTTCTCAGGAGGAGGAACCAAAACCACATGTCAATTAAGCTTTACATCTTTAATTGCAAAAGGCAAGCAGAGCTCCTGTTAGAAGGGACATACATAAGCTGTAGCTCCATTCAAGGAAGAGTTAATAAACAGCTATTCAAATCTCTTACCTGAAATTAAGGTGAAATCCTTGTAAGGAGAGAGCTGCACAGAGCTGGAAACTACTCTGAAGAGTAGGGGGCCTCATGTTAAAGCTAAGCCCAGAATCCTCCCCCAGCCTCTACCGCCCTTCACAGCACAGCAGCAGCCACCCTAAGCCAGGCCAGGCCGCAGCCCTGGCCCGTTGAGGGGGCCCTTCTGGCACCTCCAGCAGCAGGGCCTGGGTGCTCCTTCCCCAACCCCAATGTTGTGGCTCAAAGAGCAAGTTATCACCTCGACACTGGAGCACTGACCTCCCTGCCCGGGCAGGGACACTCTGATACTACCCCGCCTTTGCACACACAGGTTCAAGAAATGAGTTCCAGTTTTTAAAAGGAAGATTTATTTAACAAGTTTCACTTAGCGCAATACACCTAAAAAGGAAATCACAATACAATGAAAGATTAAATCAAGGCCTCAGAATTTTATACGAACACCAAGACCAAAATCCTAAAGTAGCCGTATTGCGTCTCAACATGTTTTCCCCCATTAACTTAAAAAAAAAAAAAAAAAAAAAGCTTAAACGTGCCTTACAGGATATTAAAAAGAAATAAACTAGAACTAACATGCCAAATGTTCACTTTGAATTTCAGACACAGCTCCTATATTGTCTCTTTACAAAAAAGCATGTTTCTTTCAACATGTATTCAAAACAGTGTTGGATGTAATATGGTATAAGAGCAACATTTAACGTAATTTGAACAGCTTTAACCTAAATACGCTTACTGCTTAAATACACTCCTACAACAAAACTAACTTGAGAAACGCTCAAAATTGTTTAACAGTTATAGTCTTTACTCAACTTGGTTATTACATCCTAGATGAATGTTCATTTCTGTATGTTCAAAAATACTGAACCCGAAAGGTTTTAAAATAACAATCCTGATTTCACTTACAGTAAAGCATAAATCACAAGCTTGTATTGCAAAACTGTTAAACTTAGTTTTTTGTTTTTTTGTTTTTTAAAAAAAGGTTGACCAAAAGTCAGCGAATGGTTACATTCCCCAGCCACCACTCATGTTGGACATGTTGGACATGCCGCCCATGCCGTTCACTCCCATGGACGCACGGTTCCCGCTGCTGTAGTAACTGCTGTTCATGGCGCCTTGACTTCCTGGGTCAGGGGTGGGAAAACCAACAGCAGATTACTGGATAGCTCATGGATACCTGACAGGTCATTCCCCAAGAGCTCTCCCTTTCTCGCTCAGCCATCTCAAATGGTGCACAATTAAGATACACACCCCAAAGTGTCAGCTTACAGCCTTATTGCCAGAGTTAAGCAAAGTTAAGTTTATTGGATGTCCACTGGAAGAGCTGGCTTTCCCTCCTTTTCTAAAGGTTTTTCCAAATAACCCTTTTTGAAAGGGCCCAGCCTCCCACCCATCCTACCAGTCTGCCCTGCTCATACTGGTCTAACAAACCAGATTAGTCTCAAGCTTCCATACCAAGATTAAACCATAAATGTGAACAGACCACAACCCAGGCATTACTTCCTACCCCTTTCAGGTATTTCCTACCCCTTTCTCCCCATAATACCCTCCAAAAGCCTGCTCTGCCTCCCTTCCCTTCCATTGCTCAATTACTCTTACAGTTCACAGCATCTTGATGTTTCAGGCTTCTTGTCCCCAGTCTATACCGTTACCCTTCCACACCAACGAACAGGACGGGGTACAACATGGTTGCCAGCTGCACTGGATGCCACCTAAGACTAGGAAGGAAATACTCTTACCATATCCACTCATGCTGCTTTGACCACCATATCCTCCTCCATAACCCCCACTCAACTGCTGGTTAGCTGGACCACCATAGCTGGATTGGCTTCCTTTCAAGTTAAGGATATAAATGTTAAGATCCTGTCTGTCAAAAGTCTGTCCATTAACAACAGATCTGCACCCTACATAAGCACAGCCCCTGTACTGGGAGCTAACCCTTTCTAACCTAGCAGCCTTGCTGCCTAAATATCACGGGAACAAGCTCAAACAGCAAGTGCCCAAGTTCTTAAAAGCTGCAAGGGTTCCTGCAATCAAGTGGCAACAAGTACTTCCGGAACTGGGGAAAAGGGTTTGTGATCCTGAAACACAAGGGGAGAGTTTAATTCTGCTTTTTTTTATTGCACTGATTATACATGATGGGATCTCTCTCACTGTAACCTGAGACTCAAACTCTGCTCTTTTCAAACGGCCTTGTATAACAGCACTGGTAATGACCTGGCCCCCTTAGGAGGGAGGGGCATGTTGGTAAGTTAATTGGAGTTAACTGTTCTGTCCACAATCCTGACAGACTTATTTCCTCTCTGGGCTGCTTATGCATCTCATCAGCACTAAGCCTCAGCATACAGGAAGCCACTACTTAAACTTGCCAACTACTACTATTCAAGTTTAACTGTTTCGCTATACTTCCAGAAAGCTCTTTGGTAGTTCAAATAATCAGCTTTAGATTTTAAGCAGTTTATAATCAAAATAGTGTAAGTAGCATCATACACCCCCTGCCCCACCATACCCACCCAAGAAGCAGCCCCCAAAACCAACCACCTTAAGCTCTGAAGAGTAAGGTATCAAGAGAGGTATCTGCTTTACAGAGACAATTCTGAGTCATTTAGAATTTTATACTGGGAATTCACACAAGTGAGACAGTTTCACAGCTTCCTACAGAAACTCAGCCAGCTTCCCCAAACTGCAAATCCCCTTTTCCCCCCTCATCAAGACAAGGCTTCAATGGTGAGTGACAAAAACAGATACACCCTCCATCACCCACTCTATTACCTCTTAAAAAAGGGGAGAGGGGAAAAGAACAAAGAACAGGCATCTCCCACTTCACCTCCACTCCCCCCCGAAACCATTCATGCCACCACACAGTCCACATCCAACACAGTTTATTCAACCTATTAATTGTTCAAATGTATTCCCAAGAAGGTTTATATACCTGGCAATGTGCTAGTGTTCCAATCTTGAACTACCCCTTCCGATTCCTTGACTGTGATTAAGACAGAATGTTGAATTTCAGTTTTTATGCCAGGCATAGAATAAGGAGCTGTATAAAGTCAGCCAGCTTTGTTAAATGAAGTGTTTGTTTAAAAGTGCGGTTAGGCTGTTTACACATACCCATTGCTCCCATCATTTGACTGCCATAGGCACCACCACTTCCTCCTGCTGTAGAATTCAAGAAGAGTTCTACATATCTGTGTTCTGGAAGAAGAAGAGTTTGACATGAGAGCAATTCACACCACATCCATGTGCAGTTTGTCTCATTGCAAAGAAGGTCACAATGAAACAACTCTGAATTTCAGTAACCTGGTACATCCTGCAACTGTGTGGCAATTCAGCAGCGCTCATACTTACGCATATTTGCTTTGTCTTTGGACATAGCGGCCACCGCATCCTCATGAGTAGCGAATTCAACATCTGCCTCTCCAGTCACTCTACCATCTGGCCCGATTTCGATGTGCACTCTTACAGGGTTCAGAGGTGAGAAGAACTACATGCAAAATATTTAGAGATTAAAACGCACCAAATCAACACCTCAGTGTTGCAACAAGTTCTCTTCCCTAAATAAGTATTCCTTAATAGCAGCTCCATTAACATTTGTAGTTATGATGACAGTATCTTAAGCGCTCAATTAAGCAAGTCTGCAGGTGCAGAACTCACATTATAGATGTCGTTCTCCGTAGCTCTGTAAGGCAGACCCCTCATGTGGACGCAGTGGCCAGTCGTGCTCTGGAAGGTGGATCCCCCGTCGCCGTATCTGTGGTCCGACATTCCTGCAGAGAAGAGAGTCCATTCTAGGTCTTTCAGATGTATTTAAGTTACTTTTTAGACGTTAGTAGAAAGTTAGTTACTATTCCTATTAGAGATATCTTACCTCTTCCAAATCTATCAGAACCAAAACCATAGCCATCATTATACCCATTGTAGTCATCATAACCTCCATAACCTATAAACAGATCGGACAACATGTTCATTTCAACCACAGATTCAAATGCACTAAGCACATTGTGCAAAGACTGGTATTAGCAAGTTCCCTTCTTCTCTAAAAAATGAAGTTCCCTACAGCTACGGACGGATCGGTTATTACAGGGCAGAGAAGACACTCGGTTCCAAGGGGAACTGCTTCTTAGATGAGCAGCTCACTCTTGGACTCCGTGCACTTACCTCCCCCATACGCACCACGTCTCATTCTTTCAAAGCCACTTCCTCTACCCAGACTGTTATATCCCCGTGCGACACCGGGCCTGTCATAGGGGCTTGGTCTCTGCATTGCCATGAGCTTGCGCGGAGGGTCATAGTGAGTCCGCACTTCCGCTCGGCTACTCTTGAAGATCTCAATGTACCTACAATTTTTTCCACAGGAAGTAGTCAGTCTTTCATTCTTTTCACAAAAAGAAACTTACATAGTTTTACATTAAAGCAAGACATTTAGTCATAGCCTTGAAACTGGCAATATATTTTAAGCCAGGTTTCTTTTTATTATGCAGGCAATGACACACTATTAAAAATACTACATTACTTTCAAATTAGTGTATTTTCAAGAAATTACAATTACTGAAGGGTTTACATGCTCCTCATACTTCACAGTATCCCAACCTTAAGGGTGGGGGAGCAATACTGATTCCCCACCCTCCTCCCCCCACGTTTAAAGTGTTAGTCAAAAAAAAAAAAAAAAAAAAGGGGGCGGGGGGCAAAAACAAAGGCGGCGGGCCTATGTCCACTCAACTCAGCACTGTTTTGCTCGTATGGCAATTACACAGAGGGTTAAAAACCCAGTCTCCACCAAGATTTTAACCCATCAGGATACTTCAAAAAGCTCTGCACGTGCTAATAAGCCCAGCCTATGCTTCAGTGATTCAGCATAGGCAAAAAATGCATGCTTCAATGAAAAATAGTCACAAGTAAAATAGAATAAAAACCCTTTGTGACAATTTCTTGAAAGCTATGCTTATTACATTGAAGATTAATACAGTAAGAAAATTTGTTACATTTCAACTTATAAAACAAGTTTAGAAATTATCACATTTTCTTATGGTAATAGAGTATGCATGTGTCTTTAGCACTAAAGTGGTAATTGGTGCTATTTGAGGAGTTAAAGCCATAGTCTCTCAACTTTGTCGAGTTTCAAGCTAGCAGTTTTGTAATTCTCCACTATTAGAAGGTTTTGAAGCAGAATTAAGCCTAGCCCAATTTTGTCTTTCTCTTTGGGTAAATTCAAACTCCATGACATGTGCACGTTAATATCTTTACTAGTGACCAAGTTAGAGACCAAAATACCATTTCTATTTGGAAGTTAACACTTTCAGAAGAGAGAATATGGATTTAATTATTGTTTACCATAAGAAAAGTGACACATCCAACCAACCATCCATCCCCACCTGTGCCCTATTCTTTCCTTGTGTTTCTTTAGAGCCTTTTCAGCTATTTCCTGTGAAGCAAACTGCACGAAGGCCTCCCCCGTACTCCTCCCCTGGAAGTCCACCGGCAATGTTATCCCATTTGGCACGATTTCCAACCCTTCAACCCAAGGACAAATAACCCCAGTAGGGGGCAATATTAACATCACAAGCCCAGTCATGAGTTTTTCTTATAGCTTTAAATACACCAGAATTTTAATACTTGCAAGTGAATGGTATGCTGACTCTAGAACACTAGAAGAAAGAGCATGTCAAAGGCAATCCATTATCACATACCATTCCCTTGCCATTCTTAACCCACCCTGCAGAGCACAAAAAGGATTCTGAGTGTGGTGACCAACTCCTCAGATAAGGCATCTAATGCAGGGTGCATTAAGAAGTTTACATTACTATTAAAAAGCTCTTCAATTCTGCAAAAGTATTTAATTTAAGCTGAATTTTAATTTAACATTAAAAATTCAAACACAGCAAGTTAAATAGCTTCACATTTAACATGTATTTTTACTAGAAGTCACTCATGTAAAATAATTACTTATGCAAATGTCAAGTTCAGTATTTTTATCTATAGAAGTGGTTAAGAAAAAATCATGAATTTCAAAAATATTAGTTTATAAACAGAAGCATATTTTGCACATTAACTATATTACACAGTTTAAAAGTTTAACACTTAACCATATAAAAACAAACAATGTAAAAAGCACATGCTTAGAAATTGCTCTTGTTCACAATATATTACTGATGTATATTAAAAACAAATTCTAATTTTTTAAAGCTGGAAAAATATTTCTAATAGATTTTAGAACAAAACAATAAGCATATTAATCATATCTACAGACTTGTTAAACCAAAACATTCTGACTAGTTTTATAATATTCACATTTAGAAGTTTACTACTTAGTAGATTCTAAGTTCAATCCTAGAAAACAGATTTCATTCTTATGCATTTATAATAGCATTCCAATTCCTAAAATAAACACACAACAGCTGGGAAAAAAGTGAGAATTAGAGTCAAGACAAGATATTATCTCTTAATTCATCAAAACTTTATGCTATAAAATATTGGGGAGGGGAAAGGGGGGGGCGGGGCTGGGAAGTGAAAGGGGAGAATCTGCATTTGGGTAAGATAAGCCCGGGGGGAGGTGGAGGGTCTGGAACATTAACACTAAGTTTGAGAAACATGGGCAACATCTTCAACATCTTGTTATCTCAAAGTTCTGCTCACTTAACTGGGCCCCATGATGAGTGCTCAAGTGACCTACATCCTTCACTGCATGACACATGGGCTAGCTGAGACTGTGGGTGGAAACATCCCCCCGCTTTCTTTGTTCGCTTTTAGTTTAAAGAGCGAGACACTTGTTTTCCGCTGCCCTTACACGGAACAGTACGTTCCAGGATGAGTGTGTCAGTACAGTTTTGGGGAGCTTCCTCAACTACTGAATAAATGTATACACCTAGGCAAATGACCTGTCAAGCCCAGATAACTAATGGAGGGTTGTTTATTTACTGTTAACATCCCTCAGTAACCTGCTGGAGGCACTACTGGGCAATGAGTGGCTTTAGCATTGACCAGTAACTACGGCTAGTACTTTCACCCCACATACCTGAAAAGAACTGTACAATTTCTTCTTTGCTACAGCCAAATGGGAGTCCTCTAAGACGTACAAAACCATCATTAGCCGTATCAGGGCTGTTGGGACCAGTATGCTTCAGAACCCAATCCATTTCAACGTTGTTTGACTTGAAAACTGTAAAAGGCGCTCAGAATTAATGCATTCTGGAAAGCAGTAGCTGTTTTAAAAGTCATTTGCCTTGAGAAACAAGTCAACTTGTATGATATGCAAGTCCATTTGTCCTCTTACATGCATTTTTTTTTTTTTTTTTAAACAGACGGTAAAAACAAGTAACTGAAAATCCATTAACTACAAAAAAACCCACACATTTAGCCATTTACTAGACCAATTGAGTCAAACCTTCAACATATCTGTGTCCCATTGTTTCTCTGTCTTTTTTCAGTGCCAATTTCACATCGTCCTCCGATTCAAGTTCAACAAATGCTTCTCCACTTGGTCTGCCCTCCCTTGTGTAGATGAATCGGATACCTGAAGCCCCATTAAGAATTTTGCACTCTAAAAAGAGAAACAGGAAGGTCAGAATTGGTTTGGGGAAACACTACAGCTATAAAATGACAAATACCCCATGATAATAATACAAGTCTTACTAAAAAAACTAATGCTGCATCAGAAAGACCTAAAAGGGGGAGTTCTACTAAACTCTGTAGACAAGCTCTTAGTTTAGTGTCATCTTTCAATCAAAACACCAGCCTCTAAATCCCTACAGATGGCCAAAACATTAAGGACAAAATCCAATTAACTCTACCTTCAGTGTTTTGCAGTTTCAAGTCACATTTTCTTGCTTATGTTGCTCTCTGCTTTGTATTACAGACTTAGCTTACACTGGTCCATAGGAATCATAGAATCACAGAGGTAGTTACAATCACTGTAATCCCAATGAACTAAGTCAGGACCAACTCCAATACATCAAAAGTAAATACAAGTAAAGAAGTACTTTCATCACATGCTTGCTTCAATGACTGCTCACAGTGATTGTTGCATTAATAAGTCATTACTGTAACAAGTTATTAAATATTCCGTAGAATCACACCTAACATCTTACTGCCTATTAGAACAGAGACAAGAACTAAGTTTATTTAGAAAAGCCTCCAGTTCTCTCTTCCAGATGACCTATGGACACCATAGCTACTCAGGCAACTCCCAGGCTGACCTTGTCTAGTCCCTACTGGCACAGACATGGCTTTCCACAGTGTGCCCTAGCTGGGGCACTTGTTGCATTACAAATTTCAGCTGCTCCTGAGGGTTCCAAACACTTCCTGAAACTTCTCACTGCTTCATTCCTTCTGCCAAAGCTTCCCCAGAGGAACTCCCAGAAAGCCAGACCCCTCTCCCGCAACTTTGCTTACCAGAGAAAAACCTCTGCACCTCCTCTGCAGAGCAGGACCAGGGCAGGCCCCTCACTTTCACCACATATCCCTCGCCGCTCTCCGTGTTCAGCATCATGGTGGTGGTGAGGCTTGGCTCCGTCTCCGTTTCTGTGGCCGCTGAAGAAAACCGAAGGGGACGCTTTGAGAGGCCGCAGCGTGCACAGTCCCTCAGAGCGCCCGACGGCCCCCTGACCTGGGCCCGCCCACCCCCGAGCCTCCTCTACCTCGGACCGCTGCCCACCGTCACACACACAGAGCCGCTCCCGCCTGGCCCGCCCCACCCCGGCCCGTGCCCAGCCCCCCGTCCCCGCACGCACACATGGTGGGGCTCCGGTGGTTCTAGGGCTCCGAGCCTGATCCGCTGTCCAGAGAGCGCCTAGTCCCGGTCAGGCGGCAGCGAGCGGGCGAGCCTGTGGCGAGAGCGCGCTAGGAAATGGCGGCGGGTGCTCCTGCTTCTGCTGGGCCGGGCCTTCAGCCGCACAAAGAACCCCAGCCCCAGGTGCTGCCCCGGCCTGCGCGACGCCTCGCAGTCCCCGCCGCCGCGCGCCACGCCCACTTCCCGCTCGGGGCCCGGCGCCGCCGCTCAGCTGTTTCTCCAGGGCCGCGGCGCGCCTGAGGGAGGCGCGGGGCGCATGCGCACGAGCCCCGGCGGGCTCCTGCCCCTCCCCCGCAGGCCCCGCCTGCGCATGCGCTCTGGGACTACTGCGCTGCTCCGCCCCGGGACACACTCGCGCCGCTCCCGCCAAGTTGCGCATGCGTCCTCGCTAGCCTTCGTCCCCCCTCCCCCGAGGGGGCGTGCGCGCATGCGTCGCTTGTCTACGTCCTCCGAACAAAAGCCAAGGCGCCGAGTCCCGCGCAGAGCGCGGGCCGCCGCACTGCGCATGCCCCGGAGGCCGCTTCCCGCCCGTCCCGCTGAGGCGCGGGAAGCCGCCCGCGCTGCCGCCATGGCGCCCGCTGCGCCGGAGAGGCGCCTGTGTGGAACGGGATGGGTAGGAACTAGCACTTACCAGCTTCAAATGCTGACGCTACCCCACGTGAAACAATCTGCTCGCTTCGGTCACTGAAGCCTGGTGTGTTTGTAGGAGATGGGGAGAGAAGAGACATGGGTCACAATTATCATAAAAAGAAAAAAAAAAAAAAACCACTAACTACTCCCTCCCATCTCCTCCAAACACACTGGCCCTTGCTAGATTTCACCCTGCATCTCCAGTAATTAAAGCAACCAGCACTGAGTTACTGCAAATACCTACTGTAGTGCAGCCTCAGAAAGCTGTACTTTGAAAAATATTCAAATACCCAAGAAGCCGTATTGCTTCTTTATAGTAAAAATGAGGGCAGGCAGCTCATGTTTCAGCAGGCAGCTGCCCACAAAGGCCATGGAGAACACATGCCAGGAGTTAAATCAGTCTCCATAAAGCCCCAAGCACATTTACACTAAACTGGAGTTTCAGAGTTTAGCAGTAAGGCTGCACAGAACAGCTTCTGAGACCTCATTCCTTTAATTCACGCTTTTCTTTCTGATTTAGTCATTCGCAAGAATTAGTTTATAGCTCCAGAGACACGTTAATTTCAGTGCCTACAGACCTACATAGCCTGATTTTTATGAGAGAAATCAAGACTATGATCTGCCTCCCTCCAAAGCTGCAGACTTTTAAGGCACACAGACACATACAAAATAGATATGTAGTGTAAGTGCTTGAGTTAATGCAAATCAAGCAGCTGAAGCGTTTTGCAGCAGCTCTGCTACAGTCGCCTGACTCCTAACAAAAGAGCTCTACTCCATTTCCCTTGCTCTCACAAAAAGCCCCCACACTAGGAGAGGCGGCGGGGCAGCCCTGGCCGCGGGGAGGGCCGGCCCGCGCCTGCAGGGAGTGGCGGCCGCAGCCCGCCCCCCACCCGGCGGGAACCTTAAAGCGCGCGGGGCAGCCCGTGCCCCGCCGCTCGGTTCCTGCCTGCTTCCCGCCGCCATGTCCACCCCCGCCAAGCGGCTCTGCCGCAGCCCCGCGGGCTGCCTCGACTCCAGCTTCCAGAAGCGCCTCAGGAAGATCTCCATTGAGGGCAACATCGGTGAGCGCCGAAGGGGGGGGGGGGGGGCAGCGCCTCCAGCCATG
>JAYECN010521331.1:0-12852 GCA_035222435.1 Microcambeva ribeirae | reverse complement strand
GGGCTTCATCCTCCCCACGGCTCCCACCTGGCGAGTTGTCCCCAGGTGCTCAGCATCAGAAGGTGCCCGGGGTGCCCGTTCAGCTCAGCTCTGCTCAAGGTTGTTCGCTCAGTGTTAATTCCCTCGTATCAGTCTTGCTGTGACTTTCCGTACTTCTGACAACAACTCTATATCCACGTATACCCACAATGTGGAGAACAAGAATCTTTTTGAAGAAACAATCATCTAACGAGTATTTAAAAAATGGACAGAGTAAAGAACAGAAGAAATAGTGATAACCATTTTTCAGAAAAGCATGTTTTATCCAAATACACACACGTTTTAAGGCCTGTAAAAGCGAGATCTCTTTAAGATTTTTTCTTATGCTGTATTATGATGTTATGGTATTGTTGACTTAATTTCCAGATTTTGATTGTCTTTGATCTTCAGCCTGCCTGAGCATAGCTAACCCATATTTTCTCCAGAATAAGTGGGTTGGTCACGCAAGAAATGCCAAACCGTATGTTAGTCTCCAGCACTACAGATCCCTAACACTAGGAGAAATAGTCCACCTGTTCTCTGCGTATTTTTTTGGCACCTAGTGCTGTTGTGTTGCAAGGTCCTGCCCTAGCAGGCTGGGTTATCCCAGGATTTCCCAGCCATTCCTCAGGTGCGGACAGCACAGAAAAGCTCCACGCTTCCGGCCAGGCCCTGCGTGCCCGCAGGACTGACCCTTGCCATGGTCTCGGCGTGCTCACCATGGACCAGAACGTCCCCACCACGACTTCTCTTATGGATGTGTCTCAGGGCATGCAAAGTTCATTTTCCAGAAGCAAACGGGACTTCGGCTTACTAATACTTTCTGCCTCCGAGGTTCGCTGAGGGGTTTAGTCACTGTGGTCTGGGAGTCACGTTAACTATTTTTAGGTGCTTCTAATACAGTAATGTCTGAGTAAGTCACCGTTGGGTCATGTTATAGTGAGAACAAGGCATCTGGGGGGGTTGATTCATCTGGTCTGTTTTAAATATCTATTTCAGGATGAGATGGAATTATTCTGGAAGAATGCATATTATTCTCCATTTGCTCCTTGGCAGCTAAGGGTGATCAGCTGGCAGGTCTACAGGGCAAATATGGATTTTTGTTGAGTCCAATCACACTGAGGGCATATTCTGAAGAGTTAATTTAAGAATAAAGGAGAAAGCTTCATCTCGTCATGCTGATAGCATATATGTCCTCTCTAAAATCAATATTTCATGCCAGTGGGTCAGAATATACGGGTGCTTGCTGCAGAGTCCCTCAGACAGAACCTAGGAAAAGGTTTCCAATAAATCAGGGATAATAATCCCACTGCCTACGGGATTTTCTCCTACGCCTGCTCAGGATCCCCAAAGAATTAACAGCGGCATTTTTAAGCTGTTAGATAAAGGAAAAGACTGCGGGCATCCCTGGAAATGCCCTTGGCCCTGCCCATTCTGCAGGTTTTTCTCAAAGAGAGCGTAATTTCCCCCCATTCATGCACTGCAAACACACCCCTACCCTTCTGCTTCTGCAATTTGTCCATTTCTCCTGTGGCTCTGTCGAAATCAGTAATTTGTTTTTTGCATTTGGTGAGCGCAGGGCCTATTAAGGTGAAGACAGAACTTCGTTCTTGGAGGGGTAGCTCTGCATGCAGCTGGTCTCTGCTTGCCTTCTCTCAGCCCCTCATCCCTGGTCTCTCCCCCGCTCCTCTCTGCCGCAGCAGACAACTGGTTGTGTTGGAGAATATCCAAAAGTTTAATAGCTTAACCCCAAGGCCTTCTCCTTGCAGGGTGCAAGTCTACTTTGGGCGCTTCAGAGAACTGCCCTGGGGATCGATGCCGACGCGCGACACGAGTCGCCCCACCTTTGGGCTATGTTTTGGGGTCCTGGAGTGCGGCACAGCCGAAACGACAAGTCGGGAACGTGTTCTGGCACGCACAGGGGAGCAGAGAGGTACCTGCGGACGCTTTTCAGATGCGTGTTCAAGGCCGACGCGTGCGAGACACGACCGTGGCTTCCAAAGGAGGACGGTGGTTAACAAATTGCAAGAGTTATGCGGGGGACTGACGAACTACAGGGATGGTCTTTGGAGGAAGCTCCTTTTAGCAGAGCCAGACAAGCCTCTCTAGGCCAGGAGCAGGTAATGAAGCGATGACATGAAGTTCTACTCCATGTGTCTTACTGCACGCCCTAGGACCCGTGTTCACGCAGGCGATGCCGCACCTGCGCTCTGTAGGGGCGAACCGATCCAAAATACGGGACACCACCACGGATTAATGTAGGAGCAGGCCCGCCAATCTCGTGAAAGAGGAAGGGAATTAAAACGAGAGGGGAAAAAACACCAAAGTAGGAGCTCCGAAATATTGGGGACGTGGAAGAACTGGCTTTGTTAGATGATTCGGAGGCCTTCAAAAATCACGCCCAAATAAAAGTCAGAATGTGAAACTAGCTGTTAAATAATCATCTATAATTCAGCTGAGCACAGATGGGTTTTGCACGCAAGAAAGTTTCCGGAATGAACAGAAATGCAAAATGGATGAAGGCAGTGTCAGAGCTACATATTCCTTGCTATGAAGGTCACTAAGGTAAGAAACCAGCCTCCTGAAGAAAGGCACACGTTTTATATGGACATTTTCCCTAGAAGATCTAACGCAAATGTCAGATTTTTTTCCCTCCTTTTTAAAGTAAAAAAAGAGATTTTTTCTCCCCATGAACCTGCCTTTGACTCCCACGGAAGACCTGGGTACAACTCTCTAGCTTTTATAGTAATGGGATATATTGTTTAATGTTAAAACAAATTGTAGCAGAAAAGTTCATAGATGGTTTTCCCTCCCTGTGCAAAAGTTCTCCCAATCCTAAACCCATTTCCTCATCCCTGAATCTTTATTCTTGAATGAATTCTTTTTAATCCTCTAATATTCCCAGAGATAAAATGTACACAAAAAGAAATAGGAAAAACACCCCAGTTTACATCTTATTTGAAGAAAGCAATTGTGTTTGCTTTGAATGAGCTCGTGTCGCCTCCTTAAGGAGCTATTTCAGAAAAACAGGAACTCCCAGGAGAAATGTATTTACGAAAAACTACCAGGTAGTTCCTGGTAAAACCCTTGGTGTTGTCATTAAAGGACTGTATAAACAGAGTATTTTCTCAGTCAAGAATTGCTGCCCTTCAGCAAATCATTCTCTCTTTCAACACGAACACTCAGAGAAGAAGGGGCTTATTTCCCACGTCAGATTTTGGGCTGGGAGGCATCGAGGATTGTCTGTGCGTCTCTGATAAGCTGAAAGGGCCCCTGAAATGTGAGCAAACGGGTGAGTCGGGGAGCACCTCTCAGTTTTAGCCTAAATCAAGCCATAAAGAGCTGGTCTGTTACGAAGGGCGTTCTTCACGTAGGCACCGGCGTGCACAGGAAAGAGTCACCCGAGGCTAACGGGTGCCTTGCTAAAGCCAAGTATTTAAAAGATGCTTAACCAAGTCTCAGGTGGATGGTAGCTTATACTCTATATGAAGTCAATAGAGGTACATAGGCACTGCCAGGCAGAATTTCATCTGATTAATTAAAATCACAGAGATTCAAACATTTTCTAGCGACTGGTGTGGGCAATTTTGGACAAGGTGGTCTTGAGCTACCTCTTTCTCTCTCACCGGTGTTTTCTCTCTTGGTATTTTGTTAAAAATGCTTTTTTTTAAAAAAGATACAGACCTAGTTTTCTATACCCAAAAGAAATTGCTATGGTCATTTCTTCAAATTTGGTAAGGAACAAACTTTATAGCTTCTTCGGGAGAAAGAACCATCTTATTATTGGGAAGTGACATTATCAAACCAAATCAGACGTGACAGGAAAAGAATATTACTTTTAGAAATACATTCCGTCATGCACATTATTTTCCTTGAAATGTGTTTTGAGACAACCCTGCAATACGTTGTTCTGCAGTTCCCGCCTCCGAGCTTTGTGCTTCCTAATAAAAAGGACTTTTATTTATCTATCATTTATACGGGAGGGAGGAATACGCTGACTTTGTGTTTCTGTGTAACTCTGCTTTCATTTAGCAACTGTTCTATGGTGATGGACAAAGGAAATCGTACCCTTATTTCTGAATTTGTTCTCTCTGGATTCTCAGAGCGTCCGAACGTCCAGGCCATCCTTTTTACGGTATTTTTAGTCGTCTATGTGATCACTCTGTTAGGGAATCTGGGGATGATTGTGTTAATCCGAACAGATCCCCGGCTTCACACCCCAATGTACTTCTTCCTAAGCAGCTTATCCTTCTTAGACATCTGCTATTCTTCCTCAATCACCCCCAGATTGCTCAAAGATCTTGTAGCAAAGAGAAAAGTGATTTCTTACCCTGCATGCCTTACACAATTTTATTTCTACGCTACCTTTGCCACCACCGAATGCTACCTGCTGGCTGCTATGGCCTATGATCGCTATCTGGCCATCTGCAGCCCGTTGCTCTACGCAATCTCCATGTCCAGCAGAGTCTGCGTCCTGCTGGTAGGCGTCTCCTACGTTGCCGGGATCGCGAACGCCACCATCCACACCGGCTTTGCCTTTCGACTGTCCTTCTGCGGTCCCAACGTCATCGATCACTTTTACTGCGAGGGGCCCCCGCTCTATGCCATTTCTTGCACCGACACGACCATCAATGAGATTATGATGTTTGTTGTGGTCGGCTCCAACCTGCTGATAACCAGCGGGACCATCCTTCTCTCCTACGCCTACATCCTGGCCACCATCCTGAGAACGCGCTCGGCCGAGGGCAAGCGCAAAACCTTCTCCACGTGCGCTTCCCACCTGACAGCCGTGACCCTCTTCTACGGAGCTGCTGCCTCTATGTACTCCCGGCCAAGCTCCAGGCATTCCCAGCCCCTCGACAAAGCGGCCTCTGTGTTTTACACCATGGTGACCCCCATGCTGAACCCCCTCATCTACAGCCTGAGGAACCAGGAGGTGAAGGATGCCCTCGGGAAGGTGATAGATGGGAAAATTTTGCCTGAAAGATAATTATTTCCTGATGCTCCCGAAAATAGAGAGGTGTCTTGAGAAACTTCTGTACTCTCCTATATCTGTAGTACTGCGATATGAAAAGAAATAGCGCTCTTCTGTGCAGCAGTGGTGGACACTGAACATGTCTATAGAGAAGTTTCCGCATTGTTCATTTGGTACGTTTGGTCGCTAATTGCTCTTGGATTAAATTGTTAACTGGCCTGTCTCTGTAAGATATGCATTTGTCATTCCTGCCTTTGTGCTTACAATTTTTATTAATTTCAGGAATTTAGCCCGTTGGAACACTTGTGGTTTGAGAATACGTTAGCACTGTTAGCTTGGGTAATGGCAACGAGTAACAGCTGGTGCTGTCAGCATGAAAACGACTATCAAAGCTCCTTCCATACCAAGAAACGGACAGATTACTGGTGACCACATCCAAGTGCTTACAGCTCCGAGACCATGAAACCTGATAGTCTAACCAGAAGATCACGGCTCCGTTCCCAGAAGCGTCACAGATTCCTTAAGTGACACGAGCTAAGTTGCTTAGGCCTAGATTGGCCCCATCTAAGTAAAACGCCCCCCAGGTTCTCTTTCTAATCAGTAGGGGAAAAGAGTCACACGAGAGAGATTGAACTCCTGAGACATTCCCTGCCTTCTGAAGTGCCTCCCTCCTTCTATAGACTGGAATATATATAAATGAATGCATATAAATATATGCACGCGCACATTTATTTATAAAAGAGACAATATAACATGCTTGTGTGTATGTATATTCATCATGCATATTTATTTAGGGTTTTGACGGGCTGCCATTTTGATCCTCGGTTCATCTGACCTAGTTTGAAAATCTGTAGGTATGAATTACAGTATGTACATTTCCAGATTCAAAAGGCAATTTTATGTATATAGCTTTATCAGAACGTTGATACCTTTGGCCAGGAAGGTCTTCCCCTCTCTCCAGAAATCCCTTACTCCAGGGACCAAGCAAATTCCTTTTATTCTTAGCCAGAAAGCTCCTTAGATGCTTAAACGCAGACACCTTACCTTTAAGGTAAGTGGCTCAGTTCACGTTCTGAGCTTTCTCCTGCTTTTTCTATTTTCCTTTGTAACTCTAAAATGTGATGTGGTATTTCCAGCCAGTACGTTGCCATAAACATTAGTAATCCAAGAATGCCTCAGCTGGCATCCCGTATCCTCAGTATGGCCACGGCCATACTCTTGTCCAGGTGGTTCAAATGAGCCTGCACAGCAATTCGTGGCTTAAGCCGATGGAGCAGATGAGATAGGCGCTTGTTTTTGGAAGGACAAACATTCTGATGCGTTTAGTGCAAGAGAAACAGCCAGCGGGATGGAGAACCCTGCCTGCTTCGAACAAGTCGTGACGTGACTTGTTACGCGGCCAGGATTTACACTACAGCCTCATCAGTCACAGTCACTTCTTGTGAATCGGTGTAATATTTGCTGAGATACTATTACAAGTCAGAGAAAAATTCTATAAATACAAAAGCCACTCAAATATTTGCTCTTCTTGCTCCCCACCCTTTCTTCCCCGACTCTATTCACCTCAAGATCACTAAAATACCTTTCTGTGTGTTGCTGCTACGCATTTGCGCACTCAGGTATTCTGAAAGATAACAGGGAACAAGCCTGGGTTCTTTGCATACGGATCCTGGAAACTCTTCTTCTTGCTCAAGGGAAATCAAAAAGTTCTTCAGAAAAGAAGAGCTTCCCTCACTCCCCATTGACTTTATGTGCAGGCAAGAGAGACCTTTTTTTCCCATGAATTGTTTGATCAAAGTTTGTACTTCAGCCATTGTACGCGTTGCCCTTGCGTCTCAGGAAAGCAAGAGGTGCCTTTGATCACAACAACAGGTAAATTCAGGGACCAACATCAGGTAAATTTTACTCCAAATGGTTACAGAAGCTTTTAGTTATGAGGAGGAGAATGATTCCCTCCTCCCATTTGTCTTTTAATAATTAGCTTAAATTAGTTATTTGACAGAAGAGACCCAGGAAGCAACCACGAGAGACAGACTCACATTCTTGAAAGTTTTCTTCATTCCCATAGGCAACATAAGCTGCATCAGAGAGATGATACGTGCTATGTTTAGCATACTTACTCCCACAGAACAAAAGCGAGCAAGTGCCTGATTAGCGTTTTATTTGTGCTTGCTTTGGACTACGTAATCATCTTGAAAACTACGCAATCATTTCTCTGATTTCTTTTTTTTGCTGGTGTCACCTCCTCTCTCGTGCATTTATGGGTTTCAGGGGTGGGGAGTTTCATGTCACTTAACCTCAGGCTCCCATAAGTCAGGCGTTAGCTCGGAATAGTTGCAGAGGCTTCCTTTCACGTCAATAGAGACAGAGAAGTGGGTATTTTCTCTGTATGATTCACCTCACCTTAGATAACCATATGGTGATGGGGTGACTCTGCTTCCAGTGTTGCCTTTCTCCGAGGGTTAGCTGTAAAGGGAACTTGGTTACCCAACTTCGGGATGGCTGGTTGGAAGATGGGAGTCCCTTTCAAGTTGCTCATCAACAACTTTCTCTGTGTTTTTATTTCCCAGTTTCTTATACCCATTCCTAATCACGCACACAAAAAATCACCTGCTGGCAACACTCTTCCCCATGCAGCCCTGGGTAATATTTTCCTTCTCGGCCACATCGCTGGCTTGTAGAAAGTACCCTGGAGAACGCAGGCACCGACCCTGCTACCTCTCGCACGCTAAGCGAGCGCTCTACCATTAGAGCTAATTCCCCTTTCAAAGAAATGATAACCTGATCACTGGGTTAATTTTAATGGCACTGAAAGACTGCCCAGATTTTCAGGTCCTCATCAGTTCCCATTACTGGAAAATCCTAGGGTGATCCCTCCCATTAAAAACCAGGCCCAGACTTCACATCCTCCATGTGCGTTTTCCCGAGCAACCCGCCCGTCTTGGATATCTGCTCTTCCTCTTACATTATCCCCAAAACACTGTCAGATCTCTTGCCAGAGAGAAAGGCCGTTTCCTCTGTTGGATGCGATGCCCTGTTTTCTTTGTACGCAGCCCTAGCCACTATGACCGCTCCGAGATAACGCCTCATTTGGGGATGGCCACGTGCCACCTCCTCGCTGGGATGGCATCTGGCTGCTTTGCAGCCATCTGCAGCGTGCCCAAGCCGCCGCTTCCCAGAGGGTCTCCGTTCTGCTCACACCTGCCTCACGTTGGGCTGTGACCGTCAACTCCATACGTTGGGCTGTGACCATCAACTCCATGGTACTGCCAACACCCTTCATCTGTCTTTGCCGTCCTGTTGTCATCAACCACTTCTAGCGTGAAGGTCCTCCAATACTAAAGCTCTCCTGGCGATACCAGAGCCAACGCCACAGTCATCCTTGTGGTTGTTGGATTCCATACGATCACCAGGAGGCTGCTAATCCTCATATCCTATGCTTACACACTGATAACTATCCTGAAAATTCTAAGCAGGACACATACCAAGACTTTCCCATCTGCGCTTCGTTATCTCCTATGGAAATGCTACTTCTTTTTCTCCTATGTTCAGAACACTTGCTGGATCAGGAAAAGGTGGTCTTCGTTTTTTACATGCTAGTGAGCTGCATGCTGAACCATCCCCTCATTTACAGCCTGAGGAACACGAGGGGGAAAGGACAGATCAGTGTCTAAAAATAACTGGAGTAAAAAAATGGATTTACCTTTAAACAGGTCTTGTGGAAGGCACAGAGAATGGAATTAACATAATCTAATTTTAATCAGGTGTACAAAAATAGTTTTGGCTTCCTGTATAGAATATGAAGGGGAAGTAAAAAGACCTCCAGAAGGTGTTTCCAGATGGGGTGACAATAAAGGCAAGATGAGGTGACAGTTTCTCTGCTCTGCCTAGATGGAAGGAAGCCCAGGTAACTTATTTGTGCATACCTCAACACTTGTAAGTGTCAGGGAATCAACCTTTGTTTTAAAAATAAAAACCCAACTAACATACTGCTGTGCCTTTCTGTTAATGCACTGCTTATTTCTAATGGGTGAGCTCTAAGGCTTAGATTTCCATGATGACATGGATTTTCACGAGCAATTTTAAATTATTTGCCTGCAAAGAAACCCATTCTGCACGCAAGTTTTCTTTTCTTCCCTCCCTCCCCACCCCGACCCAGTCGATTTTCAAGCAAGTTGCAGTTCCACTGTTTGGGACAATTCCTTATTATTTTATTGTTGTTGTGGTTGCAATTCAGAACACTGCAATGTTATGAAAAACATAATTATGTTGTTTTTTCCTTAAAATTCCAGCTCTTGAAACCAATAATTAATAGTGATAATTTACAATTATTAACTACAAACTAATAAATAAATCAAGTAGTAATTATATAATAATCAATAATAATTAATAATATTCTCCTACAAGTCAAGGCATGGTGGGTGCATGCTGGAGGGGACTTGAGGCAGAAGGTGTAGGGAAATAAAAGAAAATAAGAGTGTTGGTAGCATTGCTTTTAAAACACCATGTGCCAATGGCAACTTGTAACGCAGCAGAAGACCTCAGCTTGCAATCCTATCTCCTGCCCCTTCCTCTTCAGGGATGGCTGAGGCAACACCCCACACTCAGGGGCTGCCCTGGTCTGGATCCTGCTTTCATTTCTTGGCTGACTCTGGTTGCTCTGCTCTTTTGGGGGTCCTCTGATGCTGCCCCACTGCTGGTGGTGGTGGTGGTGAGGGATACGTATCTTTGTCTTCCCTCAGGGTCTTGCAACAGCCTCTATATGGGCAGAGCAGCAGCACCTGCGCTAAGAGTGGAAAACTGGAAAGGTGTCGAAGACTGAGTCTAGGGGTCCTCAAAAATCTGTTCCTTAAACTAGTCATACATCCACATCCTGACCCTTTGGCTCTCTAGTCGGCGACCGCAGGGCCAGGGCTAGCCAGGAAAAATGCACTTTAGAAGTGCTCATTGCCATTCACTAAGAAAGTTGCTTGTTAGTTTCTGCTAATTAATCCCTCGTGGCTTGTTAAGAAGAAGGAATAAGTTGACTACAAGCTCACTAAGAAGGCTTTGGGATTATTAGGATAACTTCTTCACGAATCCCAGAAAGACTTGTTAAGCAGATGCCTCCTGGAAGGATGGCTGGTCCCCAAAGCGCATCTCTGTCTGGGAGGGAGAGGAGTCTCACTTGTGTTGGTGGTAAATTTAACCTCGTATATGACAAGAGATTTGCACCCAGGCCAGATGAAAGGCTCTCTGTGGGGCCAGCTACAGCTGCTACCACCGTTCTTGCTGGTACAAGTCTGCTCACTCAATCTCACCAAAGCACAAAGGCATCCCTGTTTTCATGGCACGTACCATCAATAAGCTTTTGCTGGTTCTCACTGACTGGACAACTTGTTCTTGTTGCTTTTCACTAATCGGGGAAAAAAAATCATAAAATAATTCAAAAGCCCTTTTAATATCATGAAAGGTAGAGTTAGCCTAGGAGGAGGTGCCAAGGAGAAGAGTTGAAAGCAAAAAAAAAAAAGTGGGGCAGACAGTTCCTTTTCTACATGTTATTTGAAGTGTTATTTAAAACAATTCTATATTTTATATAGTTTTCCCTAGGGCAACCCTCACCTCCTTATTTCCCAAGCTGTAGATGAGGGCGTTCAGCATGGCGGTCACCAGGTTGTAGAACAGCGAGGCCACCTCGTCTCTGTCCAGGGAATGGTTAGAGCTGGGCTGTAAATACATGAAAATCAGGGTCCCATAGAAGGTGGTGACCGCTGCCAGGTGGGAGCAGAGGTGCTCAGAGCCTTCTGCCTGCCCCGAGTAGAGCAGGTCTTCAAAATGATGGGCAAGATGCAGAGGCAGGAGACAAGCACTATCAGCAGTGAGGAGAACATGCTGAAGGTAGCAAAGACAAGTATTAACATTTCTTTGGTGTAGGTACTGGGACAGGAGAGCGCTAACAAGGGGAGGTCATCGCAGTCGAAATGGTTGATCATATTAGAAGCAGGGAAATCCAATGATGGATCCTGTGATGGATCCAACGATGACCCTGTGATGATGAATGCAAGAAAAATGACACAGCTGTGCAGCACAGGCTTGGTAAGAAACTGTTTTTCTCTCTGACAGGATTTGCCAGCATTTTGGGGTGTGATGGTTGAAGACTAACAGAGGTCTACAGAGGCCAAGGGGCTGAAGAAGAAATACATTGGAATATGGAGCTTGAGTCAACCCTGATGAGCAGGATTATCCCAAAATTCCCCAGCGGCACAACAATGTACATTAGCAGGAACACCATAAGGAGAGGAATCTGAAGATCTGGATGACTGGTCAAGCCAATAAATACGAATTCTGTTCCTCTAGTGCGATTCCTACCCCCCATTTATCTATCTGAAAAAAACAAAAGCACTCCTTAGTCATAAGGTTTTTGATGGCAAATAGAAATTTCTAATACCGATTCCTAAGATCAAAGAAACTTCTCTCCTGATGTCTGCAAATATTCTGCTGTCTCATCTGCAGAATCATTCTTTCATAATCACTCACGTATGCCAAGCTGTATATATGAGATCAAGAAGTCATCTTTAGGATATTGTAAATGAAAGCTATTTTATACAGAAGAAATGGAGTTGCTACAAAAATGAAGGAATAACATGATATTCCAGCAGGTAGATGATATTTCAGATCAGATTTTTAAATGGCATGGAGAAGGCACTTTGGTGCATACCAGAAAGACAGGTATTTCCAAAACTGTTTAGTCTTTTTTCCCCTCTCTTCAGCTACCAAAAAAAATAAAAACAAACCATCATCCTGGCACTATTTTAAATAGGCAGTGAAAAAGTTCCTCTCCTTGTACTATCTTTCTTGCATTATAATACCACATTTCAACATGTGGGCTTCTGATGAACTTATCCAGACATTTTCACAGATGGATTTATCACCGACTTTTGCACTCTATAAAAAATGACTGCTTCAAACCAGTGGGTACACAGCACTGCCAGATGTCCACTACTTGTGTCAGTAGAAAGAGACAGTAGTGTCACCTAATATCCTCTTGGATACATCCCATGGAACTTCTTCCGTGTTCAGAAATTGCTGAGTAGAACCTGATAGTGATATATTATCACATGGTAGCCCAGGAAAAAAGAAAACTATAAAACCAAGGGTCACAAGAAGATCTCTACAGCTCCCTACAGACCTCACCTATCAGATCTACGCATATGTCACAGGGCATCTAAAATAATACTCAAATGTCTTTATGTTGAGTTTTGAAATGCATGAATAGGAGATCCTAATACAAATAAAAGAAAAAAAGAGAAATTCTGGTTTAAATAGCCATCAATAAACTGATTAAGAATTCAAAGTAATCCACTTGCTATGAGAATTAGAGATGCACAGTCAGAGTACTGAAGATAGGTAGAAGATCTGGGTATAGGAAATTGGTGTCTTCAGCACTACAGGAAGAAGAAAATAAGTACCATTTGAATGTCTAACATTCATGCTTATATACAAGACTGTCTCCTTCCAAAATCATGTGAACATTAAAATAATAATAAAAAAAAAAGAATCACAACTGCTATGGTTTACCTTACCTTTTCAGCCGCTCTTTTTGTTCTCTGTTTTGCAAGTCTGCTATTTTCCTGTTGCTCATACATACATAAACAGGTATGTACATATATATATATATAAAAAACTGTGGACTCCTTTGAGAACTGTTTTTCTTCTGAGACACACTTTGTTGTCAGCACATCATATACAGGGTATATTTAAACCTGAAAAGAATCTTATATTGATTAGGCAAAATTATTAATCCTGTGTGAATCTTCTCTAGATATCATCACGGAGTAAAAAAATATAAAAATAAAAAAAAAAAAGAAAAGAGGGAAAGG
>JAYECN010521323.1:0-12852 GCA_035222435.1 Microcambeva ribeirae | reverse complement strand
CCGCAGAGCCCGCCAGGTCTTGGACACAGCGCGAGCAGCTGCGTGCCAGGCCTGCGGAGCCCGCGAGGGCCCGTCCGGGGCCGGCCGCTGCCCGAGCGGGGCCTCGGCGGCCCGGCCGCCTCGTGTGCCGTGTCGCGGTGCCGAGCGGGGGCCCCGCGTGTCACAGCCTGGCACCAAGCGTGACACAGCTCACGATACCGTGGCGCCCAGGCCGCCGCAGCAAGGTCTAGCCCATCCGCCCCGTGCGTTTGGGCATGAATTGTAACACCGCAGGCTAAATAACATTTACTGCCCACCCTTAGTCCACCAACATCTAAAATGCGTTTTTTTCCATTAACAGATTCGTTCGAGTCCTCCTTTCACAGCTGATTTCCACCATCCGTAGTCCCCGAGCGCGCTTGCCCAGGTAACGCGCGTGAGGCTTCACCGCAGCCGGACACTGGAAGGGCCGGGGCGCTCCAAGGGGCCAGTGTGGGCACAAGGCCGGAGCTGGGATCACCTCGTAGCGGGCTGGGGTGTTCGGGCAATGCTACCCTCTGCTGGGCAGAGCCAGCCCGCTCAGAGTGCGCCAGGTACCCAAGGGCACCCGTTCTCCCCTCAGGTTTAACACTTTGGTGTCTGTCCCGGCACTAAGGCAGTCTGAAATTTCCAGGGACAGGTGCCCACGTACATGGCATGTGCTTGAGATCTTTGAAATCTTCCTACCAGTCCCACCTTATTCCCATCTTCTCGTCACACACAGAGTCTGTCTTCTTTCACTATATTCTTTCAAAAAAATATATATACTCTTCCTTAAAATCCGCTTTGGGATAGCGTCGCCCAGGAGTCCCAGAGCAGGCTGCCACTGCACAACATGTCTAGCAAATGAGAGATGCGGCTGACCTAAAAGGATGTAGTCAACACCCAAATCGGAATTTATCTCCAACCCACACCAACGTCGGGGTTTTCACATGTAAATCACTCGGTATCAGAAATGTCACACCATGATGTTGGTTCTCAGCAGAACATAATCTCTTGGCCCTGGGAGAAGAGAGCAGATTTGAGGCCAGAAAGGGCAAGTGCGGAATAAAAGAGACCAAAGAGCCTCATCATCTCCAGAAGACTGGGGCTGCAGTGACAGCATATCGAAAGCATTCACCAGCATTATTTTATTAAGTCACTTTCGTCCGTGCAGCATCATATCACCATCACATCGCACAGAGAGGTCACACACTTTCCATTCGCGCTTCCAGCAGACGAAAATTTTCACTTGAAATTGCTTGAATCGTTGCCAATAACGCATTTTCTAGCTGTCAAAACTGCATAAGGTAAAGGTGTGTGGCAGCCTGTAAATCTAAGTTTTCTTTTCCCAATTTAACCTGCACCTTTAACATCACATGTATGTGGGCTTTTTTTTTGTGATAAAAGAACTCACATTTGAAGTAACTGGTAATGTAGACATCCTCTGGAGCCATTACGCTTTTAATGAAAAGTATATGAGACACTCCTATTACCCACGGAGCTCCGACACAATAGACCATAACAGCTCCTTCAGAGTCATTAGAGTCTGTCGTGTCAGGGTGAATTTAGGGAGCCTGTAATCTCCCTTGATTGACAAACTCCTGCAGAGCTATTGTAGCGCATGGAGCTATTTGAAGAACAGGTATTTTTTTTTAAAAAAAAAGTAAAATCTTATGGGAAAACTTCTCTCTATAGTGGCTGGGCATAGCAAGGCAAGCTGCAGTGAAGTGGCTCTATGCAGCTGTATTTGATATTTAATTGCATAAAGGTAGATTAAAAGGACATTCTTAGAGTGGCTAAATGAGGCACACAGAAATTAGACTGTGTGTGAAACATTAATTCAGGCCCTTTCTGTGGATGTGCTGTGACCATCTTTCATTGCTTGGGCATTATCTGCAGCTCTGCTAAGCGACCGTATCAGAATATGGCTAATGGGCAGATGTGGCCCTGTGAGTCTGAAAGGGCTACCCATGCTACATGTGCATTAAATCACCCCATTCAGCAAGCACTCAAATCATTATATTTGAGATAAGCAAGTTGCACTTTTTCTAATGCTTCGAAAATGTTGGAAGTTTAAGGGGGAAACTGAAAACAAACTTTTCTGTGAAACATTTTCTTTCAGGAAAAAAAGTGACATATTTCTGGAGGAATCTTACAATTTGCTTTTTCACCATTTCACACCAGTCCTTCAAATTGTTTCAATATATTTCAAATAAACATAGTTCAAAACCTACAGTGTTGCAATTTCCTACATATCGTAGGTCTGTCTGCTGCCAGATTCACTGCTGGCCTTAGTATGGTGTTACGTAAACTACATTATAATGAGCATAAATAAAGCAGTCACGTTCATCTTCCAAGCTCTTTCACTTGAAACCTGGATTTCTTCTGTATAAACATTATAATATTAGCTCTCCTTCACTTGCTGCTTCTGAGTCATGCAGTATAAACTTCCTTTTCAAATACAGATCAAAACTATAGCTGCCTTTCTGCAAAGGCTGCAGGAAAAAAAAATGCCTGAAAACAAAATTTGAGGCTGCCAAAGGTATTTGGTGCTGGCCTTGGATCAAATCATCTTCTAATTTGGTTACTCCCTTGCTTTTAGAAGGTGCCAGATCGGACTAGCATAATCAACTCCCTCTAGACGCTAGACAAATACATGTTTTTTCATATATTTGGTCAAAATAGTGTTTATAGTTGGATTTTCATGTTGTCCAAACTAGTTTTGATGCAGCAAATCCAGGATAAAATATTGCAGCTCAGCCAGCTCTCCCCTATTTCAATGCTCGGGACCTCCTGCAACTGATGCCCCCAGCGAAGGTCTTTGGAGTGAGTGGGCAACTCCTCCGCGACTTCAGGGGCTGCTGATCTGGGCTCCACATCTGGAGGACTCACATTTTTGTCGGCACTTTCCTGCACTGCTTTTAAAAAACTGCACATTTTGACAAAGCAGCTCCAAAAACCACCTGTCTTCTCCGCTCCCTGCCCACCCTCCACTCTCCACCCTATATTTTCTGCTCTTTTTGCTAGTTAACTACAATCAATACCCTTAAACCACTGTCACACCCTTGAAGTCTTATACCAGTTTAAGCTTTCCAAGATGGTCTAAGGCCTGAGCTCATCTTGAACAGCTAAAATGCTGTCCGAAAGCATACGAGAGCAAGTGAGCGGGGATGACAGACAGCTGCTGCCTGCACTGGTTTTCCCGTGGCGAGGTGGAAGTTTAAAGTGCCGTTGGGTTTTTAACTGTGTCTCTAACGTGCAATAATCAAGCACTGATACAGGCGCGAATCCTCAGCCTGCAATTAGTTGCTTGAATAACATCTGGTGCTTGGTTAAGCCCCGAGGTGCCTCGATTACTCATGAGGTTCGGAGATGCCAGCCAACCTCTTAACTGCAGAGCTGCAACTTCTCTTCCCTGATATTACTCTCTGAATAAACCTGGGAAATTAAAGGACAAAAGTCTGGGTGAAATAATGCCAAGGCCAAGTGTTTCACGATGGAAAAAAAGCAGGAATTAAGAGAACAACCAGGTGATCCCATCACTGTAGCAGTGCTACACCACATGTGCATTGCAATAAATCTTATGCACTTAGGGGTTTTGGAGATAGGAGATAAGGACTGTGCATTGAACATACAAAAGTGCTGTGAAATGCTGAGTGCTCTGAAAGATCAGATCCTTAGCGTGGCAAATTGAGCACCCAAAATTAGCAAACATATTTGATCATTTTGGCCTTAATCTCTGTGTGCCTCAGTTCACCGGCTGGTGATATCACAGGAGCACTGTGAAGATAAATGCATTAATATTGATCAGATGCTGAAGCATCACAGAAAAGCTCACAAGGAAATTAATGTCGAATTCAGCGCATGGTTTGAACAGTGTGTGTTAATGTGACCTGGAGCAATTCACTGGATTAAAATAACTCAGGATTGTAGGTGATCAGATAATTAAAGGCTGCATCGCTTTTGATGTACACAAAGGCCCAAATTACGGACAGGCAGGTTCTTTAATTCTGATGTTTCCTGTCTCCTGAGAGCTTGGCTTCTCGGCTTCCCTGTCTTTTGCACATAGAGTTTATAGCCCGTATCTTAAGGAAGGGGGGTTATCTGGTCTTTGCATATGCCAGTCAGTCCCCCCTGTCACGAGTAACTTCTGATTCTCATAGCGACTTCCAAACAAAAATGATCCCCAAGACAGAGAAGGTTCTTACCAAAGAGGTGGCTGTGTAGAGAGTAAATGGTTGGCCTTGATGATCTTGAAAGTCTTTTCCAACCATAATAAATCTATGATTCTCTGAAAGATCCAGGTAATTCCTTGACTCTGAGAACGGTTGCCTTGCTGCACAGCAGGGCGTCTGCATAGGATGCAAGTCCAGTCTGGAGACACAAATCCAGAGGACGTGAGGCTTAGTTCCCACCACTGCTCTTCCATCTGATGGACAGAGACATCAGGGAAAGGGGCTTGTGGAGAGCAAAATAACATGGACAGATCCTTCTGTAATCCTTCCTATATATCCAGATCCTTCTGTGTATCAGTGATATCGGCTATCAGTGGTGGCCACAGTGACTTACGCCGTGGAAGAACCTCCTTTCCCTCTCCAGCCTTCCCCTGGTTTCTCTGGGCCCGTGTTGGCGCTGAGGAGGGATCACCACTCTTCAGCTTCACATGGTATCCACACTAAGGCCAAAAACCTAAAAAAATCCAACTTTCCACCTCCCTGCGTTAGAAGTGTGGCACCTGAGCCTCGTCCGCGTTGTGTCACACAGCTCGCCCGTGGGGGTGACAAGGCAGAGGGCTCTGTCAAAAGGAGGGGACTTTTCTGGCTGTATTCTCCACCGAGGAGAAACAATCACAAGCACCAGCACACAGTGCTGCACTGATGGAGTCGAACAGTATGTGGAGAGAGGAAGAAAAAGAAATGAAGTGACATAGGCAGGGGAAGAAGATATGGAAAGCCATTCACTTGCCTGTGAAGTAATCACTTCTTTCATTTGAGCAGAACACTCAGCTATCTTTCATATTGTTATTGGTGAAGTCCTCTCAGAAACTGGAAATTAAATTTTTTTTAATCTCCTCATTTTCTCCCTTTCCCATTTGCTGTATACTTCTGTTTTCCTGTGTTTCTCACAGAACCAAAATTAACTTGGCTCATTTTGTTCCTTCCTTTCACAGACATTAACAGCGCTGGCTAATGAAGAGGGAAGGAGCTTTGTTAATTAAGCACGCTGAGCCGGGGCTGCCTCTGCTTGCGCATGCAAGAGGAGGCGCAGTGCCATCAGCCGGAGACGAGCACGAGAGGCGAGCGCAGGACGCGTGGCCTTCGCTGGTCTCCGAGGAGAGATGAGGAGCTTCAGGCTTCACCAGTGGGCATAGTCTCCACCCAGGCCTGTTTTCAGTGGTTTCTCACTATTTAAGTATTATGGGTTTTCACATCAAAAATGATTATTTTCAATCAGGCTCTGACACACTTTGGGCAATCTCTATTCTGTTTTTCTACTGAAACCTGGAACTTTTATGAAATGAAGACTTGAGCCTGTCTCCTTGCACTTTGACTGCCAACAAGGAGATCTGCTGGGAAGGACTTCCCTTCTCCTTCAAGGGGATCTCCTGGTGAGGAGCAGCACCCCGGGCTAGGTGGGTAGCAAGCTGGGAAGCAGCAAACACAGCCAGATTTCACATCAATTTACCCCATTTCCCTCTCTGTTGAGTTATTCCCGCCATGAGGGGCTGCCTGAGGCAACCCAGGCCATTAGCAGCAGCCCCTTGGGAGCAGGGTTGTGTTGTAGGACCAGTGGTGGAAAGGAGGCAGGAAATGTCACCACGGACGTCACTAGTTCCTTCTGTCCCTGCAACAGCTGAGGGGCTCAGCTGAGCCCATGGGAAGTCGGAGTCCCCCAGTCCCACTGTGGGAGGTGAATCCATAACTGCGCGTGGCGGGAGGAAAGTGTCTTTTTCACTGCAAGGGTGACCAGGACCTATGTGAGAAATGGGAGCTACCACCTCGGGAGGGAAATGTGGACTTTTATCTAAACATGAGCTTATTCAAATCCAACTACCTTTTGCTTTTTTTTTTAACACGTGCATTTGTCAAACCCTTAGACCAGGTCCCGGTGCTCCTTGGAAGGCGACCCCCAGACTCAGCGGGGTCTTTAGAAAAACCACAAGAGCTTTGTTCCTCCAGCAGGGAGGATGGCCAGACTGCGCCGGGCTTAGCTCCTCCTGCCCTGCGTGCAGTAATCTGGACTCAAACCTATCGGTTAGATTGGCAGAGGGCAACTGCTGCAAGCAATAATCCTGTTCACACAACTTGTCTTTACGCACACGGTAGCCATAGTCTTGGTATGGGGAACTGGGACTATCTTTTGGTTCTAGGCTTAATCATCGTCCTCTCACCTGGATGGTCCCACCAGCACAGAAATGATGGGGGTTTTAGCCTGGGGTTGCCCTCAGCGTGTTCAGGGGCTAAATCACGTCCCCCAGTCTTTGCAAGCTCCTCTCCATCTACAGAACGAAATTACCAACAGAGGGGCCAAGTGAGAAAAGGGCCCAATTCTGCAATTTCTGCTCTGCCAAAAAATCTCGTTCACTGGAGAATGAGAAATGGTCGAAAACAGAAAATGCCAGTGTTTAGCAAAAGCAGCCACTTTGGGAAAGTTTTAATGGAGTTCCTGGCTTTGAGATGGCCAGTGCGGGCCTTAGCGAGGGTAATTCTCTCAGCCAGCCAAGTCCTTGTCTCCCGAGACGCGAGCAGGCTCTGCAAAGATCTCTGCCAGGTGAGTTACGCAGAGTCTGCTGAGGCAGGAGAGAATATTAAGAGCGGGATGAATCTCATTTTTTTCCAGAGACCTGTAACTCAGCTGGAGCAATGTGCTTTCAGCTAATTGATAGGAAGGCAAAAGCCCCAGAAGGGTTGGTTTAATCCAAGGGGGGTTTCTAATCCTCGTGCCACGGTGCAAGCGGCTTCCTCTGATGGAAGTGAAGTTCGCTCTGTGCTCTCTGCAACCGCTTTGATCGAACGGCGTATTTTCAGCGCTCTTCCTTAATTAAATTTGCATAAGCGCAGAAAGAGAGGAAAGCCAACTTCTTCAGCCAGCTCCTGCCCTCTCATTTAGCAACATCCCGTCTCCCCGGGCATGCCTGGCGTCACGAGCGGTGACTGCTCGACTGGGAGCAGCTGCCCAAAACCTGCTCAGCCGCCTCTCTGCAGCAACCCTGCTGGAAAATGATGCCGAGCGCTGTGCTGGGAGCCCCCAGAGCCCTCGTGCTGCTTCGTGCTCGTCGCACGCTGCTTAACGGGCTTCATCCTCGTGGCACGGGGTGACCCGGCGCGCAGGGGCCGTGGCCGTTATCCTCCCGCGCGTAGCCCAGGGTGCTGCAAAGCAGGCCCAGGTCCCACGGCCGTGGGAGGTGCTTGGCCCCGCTCCCGCCTGCAGCGAGCCCGAGATGATGGCCAACAAGCACGGCAGCAGAAATACAGAAACCCTGTGAGACGAACAGTCCCTCGCAAGCTCCCCGCGGTCCCCCTGCTTCCATTGCCCCAAAACATCTGCCAGACCAACACAACCTCCTTGCACATCTCACCACACTGTTGAGTTGCACCTTCTGCCTGCACCTCCCTCCCTCCACCAGCTCCGTTGAGGATTTTGGCCTTTCTTCCCCTGCTTCATCACCCAGCCACCTGCCTCCCATCCCACCAGCAGTGCCCAGCGGGGAATTTAGCTGCTTTTTGAGTGGGACTGAGCAGATCTAATCAGCACTGAGCAAGCAGGATAACGCCGGTGAGCTGGCGGGTCTGGGCTGTGTCCCATCATCTGCCTTCCTGAACATTTCCATGTAAATTCAAGCAGCAACGGCCCAGCCGAGCTCTGCAGAGCCTGGTGTGTCGCCTCTCCCTGAGCTACGGCTCGCTCGGGCGCAGGCCTTCCCGTTTTTCAATTTGAATTAATAATTGTGGATTCTTCTTTCTTCCCTGGGATGGAGTTGAAGGCACTTCCCATAGCACATCTCCCATCTTATGGGGAAGCATGAATCAGCTTCTGCCTAGAAAAAAAATCCAAATTTTACTTCTGCTCCGATGTCATGGCAGCAAAAGCTGGACTTGGGCCTGTGCTACCCCCAGAATTGCCTTAAACAAAAAACCTTCCTGCCCTGCATGGCCTTTGCATCATCCCTGTTTAATCTCACTTTAAAGCCCAGCAGTTGTCCCCGCGGGTCGCGCTCCAGAGCCCGTCCTGGGCTCTTTACATGGCCACCCTAAGGCTTTAAGTACCTGAACAACAGAGTTTGTTCTGAAATGAACCTTGGCAGATGTTCACTAGTAAAACTGAAGCGTGAGCCTCAACCGCCCGGCTGCCGGATGCACCGGGGCCGTCAGCGACTGCTTTGGTTTCGCCCGCGGTTTCACCTGATTCATTCCTGTGCTCAAAAGGTACCAGGCCGGCTGAGCTGGGGACGCTGATGACCCGGGTGCTGGTTACGAGGGCTGGGGTAAAGCCAGTGGTGTTGCCATGACCGGTGCGGTTGAAGAGGAAAGCAGCTCTGCGGAGAGGGATCTGGGAGTCCTGGTTGACAACAAGGTAACCATGAGGTAGCAATGTGCCCTCGTGGCCAAGAAGGCCAATGGGATCCTGGCTGCACCAGGAGGAGAGTTGCCAGCAGGTCCAGGGAGGGGATCCTGCCCCTCTGCCCAGCCCTGGTGAGGCCGCCCCTGGAGTACCGGGTGCTGCCACGCTCAAATCCCTTCCAAGCCTGACGACACACAAGAGGCAGCGCGCGGACTCTTGGAAACGCTCCCTTCTCCAGAGGCACCGTGCTCACCCCCGGAGCACTGCACAACCCACCGCTTTGTCAGTCTCAATTAGCTTTAGCCAAAGACCCTAGAAACCAGGCTCAGAAACCAGGCTCGGAGGGTCCTACTGCAGGTGACGTGGTCCTTGCTGAGGCATCACTTCCAAGTCCTCCCGTTCCTCCTTGGGAAAACACACAAGCATCATCCAGCATCGCCATGGGCTCCATGAAAACGATGCAGACTCCTGGGAGGAAGAGTGAGCCCAGTTGCTGCTGACGCAGAGTTGCATGTTGAAGCTAAGGGTTGAGGACAGTTTCTCCTTATAATAAATATTGCTGTTGGATTATTGAGTAGGAAAATAAGATATGGGCGAGCAACATATGGACCTTCATTTGGTCCTGATGTCGTATTTTTTTCCTGATGTCCTACCAGCTTCTCCCTAAGCTGATCCACAAGGTTTATTCACTGCAAGCCAAGGGATGAAGCCGGGGAGCATCCACCTCCCTGAAATCCATGCACAGCGCGAGCAGGGCACAGAGGCTGATGCAATTTCCATGCCAGTTGAACACCAGGGAACTTCACAGCAAGGATTTGGAGTCATGTCCAATTGCAGGCGATGGCTTTTCGTTCCTAACAGCCTTCAAAGTGCCAAGGGGCAACTGACAAACCTCAAGGAGACTCCTCTCAAAAACCGCTCTGAAGCTGACGTAGAGCAACCTCGGTAAAACTTTAGGGGGGGATTAACCATCAGATAAATACAGTTGTTCCCAGTTAGCCCTGGCATTATCATAAATACATAGAGACCTCAAGAAAGGAAAAAGGATAGAGATATTCAGCAGGAAGTAGACACCGCTTTTTACATGGTACAGGAACAAGGGACGGTCCTTGAAACATAATTAAGGCTTACTAAGAAAATCCTATTCTTATCCCATTGCATAGTCCATCTCGGGAAACTGCTGTCCATTTTGACAAAGAGACAACCCAGAAGGAGAACTTAGCAGTAGCTCAATAGGAAAAGACATTTCCATGGATCAACGGATTGGCAGCTAACCGTTTTTTTTTACGAGGACATAAGAGGACATAGTGGCCTGCTAGCAGGTATTTCTCCTAACGCAGACAACAGTTTGTGCTCCTGATCATAAGAAAACATTTTTTTTTTTCCTGCTTTCTCAGCACAGTGGAAAGGCTGGATTAATGACAGGTTTCCTACATTCCCAACTCAAAAGATTAAAAGCCTTTTTTTCCCCCCTTTTTCCTACCCTGGGTGGCCAGATCTCACGCAAGGTTCAAGCAGGCCCTCACACTCATTAATGCTCACTGCAGAAAACAGGACCTTCTGCTGAGACACAGCAGCCCTGGATTACACATCTCTAACATCAGAAAAGTGCATTATTTTTGCCCCAAACAATATTATTTTCTACCTCTCACTAAGTTTTCAAGCTGCTTTAGAACTCTAAGAAACGATGCCGTGTTAGCACCTCGAGGCTGCCAGAGAGGCAGGACTGATGCAGAAAGAGCTGTTATTAGAAAGCAACTTAACAAGGAGCCTTTCACAAAAAGTCACCAGAGTCCGTGCCCTTGCAACCTGTGATTGCTTTAGTTATTTCACACTTATTACACAGGAACAACAAACTGGCACAATGGTACAATTAATATATCTACGCAGAAAGCCCGGGCAGTGGTTAGAGATCTATCTGCCTCTTGCCACTGCTACTGATGCTCCCCTTCTCATCCTCCCTCCTTTTCCACCCTTCATTTTCACTGCTCTATTCCATGCTAATTATTTTCTACTCTGTATTTTCTTTCTCCTGTATAGGCCCTCCCAAACCAACTAACACCTGAGATCCAGCTGAGCTTCAAACTAATTTTAAACAAAGTTTATTGAATTTTGTCTAATATTGTATTTCAGTGCTAATTCGCTAGAAATCTGAAGTCATGATCTTAATTTTCCTCCAAATTATTCATATTTAGTATTGTTGTAAAATGCAGTTAAAATATTTGCCAACAAAATGAAAATGGCTTTTAAATAGATCTGAATGCTAGTGTAACAGATATAATAAGACAAGAGGGAAAAAAAAAAGCACAGCAGTAGGAGACAAATTATGTAAAATATATTTTATAGTCCTGAAAGTCATTATATGTTTTAGTATCTAATGTTGTTTCTTACTAGTTAAATTTAAAGATGCCCTTAGCCTTATTGATCAGAAAACTCTTATCTGAGCTGAGATTGCTGCCTTACTAGGAGAAACAATGGATGGAAATCACTTGTAGGAAGCATGCAGCAAGGATTGCCGAGTTTAACAAGCTTTAAAAGCTTGTTTAAAAGCTCAAAAAAGGATCATGGAAGTTTCTGTGTAATGTTAATCTCCAAATAGAGCTCCTATGCACATAGCTCTGAAGACAGCATGATGTATGTGACCAAAGGGAACCAGGAGCCTGGGTGTGTAATATGGAGGTATGGATGTTGAGATGCAAAATTTACCCTTAGTTTTAACCTATTTTCCTTAAGATACAGGGCTTATGTGATTGCTCTGTCCCTCTGTCTGTCCCCATAAATAGCTGAGCAGACAATTTCAACCAGCTGTGACAGCAAAAAAAAACAAAGGCATGAAATTCACAGATTCACAGAAGGGCTGAGGCTGGAAGGGACCTCTGGAGATCCCCTGGTCGAAGCCCCCTGCTCCAGCAGGGTCACCTAGAGCACGGTGCCCAGAACCCCATCCAGGTGGCTTCTGAGTATCCAAGGATGCTCTGTGGGTGGCCGGACACTAGAACAAGTTGCCCAGAGAGGATGTGGAGTCTCCATCCTTAGTAATACTCAAAAGCCAGCTGGACACCATCCTGGGCAACCATGGGAGTTGGACCAGATCATCTCCAAAGGTCCAGATCATCTCCTTCCAGCCCCTGCCATTCTGTGAAATGTGTCACTGTCAGCAGCAGAATCTGTGGGCTCCAGAGACTTCCACTTGATGTTTAATGCTGTTCCAGACAGCAACTTGTTTTTCTACTTATAAATATCAGCCACAAGACTGACTGTTACATGTAGCAGTTGCAGGTGGCTGGAATGACTCCAGTTAATTTATTTCAGGGCTGGGTCCTATTTTTCCTCCTATGCTAATTTTAAAGAGAGCTCTGCAACCATGAAGTCACTGCAGCCCTCATCTCCTGACACACGAAAGCTGTAGGCTGGCTGACTTACTAGCACCCTAGATAATAAAAAACGCTTCAAAAGCTTAGGACTAACACAGATTTCCCTACCGAAAAAAAAAAAAGAGCATCTGCAACCATGTGCTCGAGGTAATAATTATGGAGAATTATCTTTGCTATATGTATTGAAACAACATAATTGAAGTTAAGAAATTATATGTCTATACTAAAGAGAAGCAGCCGATCTTTTGCTTCGGAAATGAACAGTAAATAAAATAAATTATTTACATGTCTGGAAGAATCTCAGGCTGAATTATTCCCCCAGTGAGTTTGCATTTACGTTTGGAGAAAAATGAGAGGCAGTTGTCCAAATCCCAAGCCCCATTTCTGTGCTCCATCCCGAGACCTCGGAGCGGAGCAGCCGCTGTCCTTCGCTCTTGCCCTCGAACGATGGGTTGTTCCTCCCTAAAACACAGGGAAAGCAGCTTGTTCAAACCAAGAAGCCCAACTGGGGGGAACATGAGAGTAAAGGCTGCTCACTGACAGACTGCAAAGGAATTTCAGAATCTTTTACCAGGAAATCTGCCTGGCTTCCCTAATGGCAGTAAATAAATCCCACGTGCTCCAAGACTGCCAGAGTTATCGATCGCTGCTTGCAGCCAGGTTGGCCTGATTGATTAGAAAATGGCATTAGCAACTTGAAAACATCCACATTTATTGAAATTCTTTGATGGTCAAACATTTCTGACAAACTTCAAAGAAACGTGCAGTTTATCAGCTAGGCAGCAGCAGAACACAGGCAAGTCTCGCACAGACTTACGTCTTGCTGTTTGATCACAGAATGGTTGAGGCTGGAAGGGACCTCTAGAGATCATCCAGTCCAACCCCCTGCTCCAGCAGGGACACCCAGAGCACGGGG
>JAYECN010521313.1:0-12853 GCA_035222435.1 Microcambeva ribeirae | reverse complement strand
GGTAGGGGAGAGTTAATAAATTGGGGGGGGGGAATAAGGGAAGAGAGAGAAAAGGTGGGGAGGGACTTTTACTAATTTATTCTTCTTTTGCAGATGCCGTGGAAATCCAGGGCTATAGATGATTCCCTTTGTTCTTCCCCCCACCCTTCCCCTTTTCTTTAAAGCAATTCCAGGCTGCCGGAGTGCTGAACCATACACACACCACCAACACCAACACCCCGCAAGCACACAGACACAAACACACACACACACGGAGGCACCCCCGCACTCACAACACTCCAAGTGCTGGCGAGACGTCTGGGCTTGGGAAGCTCTTTATCGCTTTACAGCTCCGTCCTCCCCCCTCCAGAGCAGAATGAGCAATTGTTTAGTCTCGGAATTTGAAACAATAGTGGTTTTCAAAAGCAACCCCATTTCGCCTCTTTTATTGCTGCTAAACCGGTTGGATGGTGGGGGCTTTCTCCGCGGAAAAATTTAGAGCGCGGCAATGAATAGAAGGAAGTCGATTTGCCTCTTTCTTTCTTCTCCTTCTCCCTTTTCTTGTGCGGCTTCCCTTTCCCCTCGCCCTCAGCTTTTGCTTTTATTTATCTTTTTTCTTTTATTATTTCGTTTAGCGCCCCAGCTGCACCGCGTAGACCCCGCCGACCGGCCGCGCGTCCCCGCGCCGCGTCGCGAGGTGGCGCCATTGCTCCACGCTAGGCGCGCGCCTCCCGCGCCCCTCCGCGCAGCGCCGCGCAACACCTTGACTGCATTAGCGGCCGCGAGGCCAGCCAGCCCGTGCGTAAAATAGAGGGTTAATTATAGCTATTTTGCCGGTTTTATAGGTTACAGCTTTTTTTTTTATTTTTTTCCTTTTTTTTTTCCGTCCCCCTCCTCGCAGCGTGTGGGATTTTTGTTTGTTTGTTTGCTTTGAGAAAAAAACAGGAGTTAATCTAAAAGTCTCTGTATCGGGATGCGAAGTGGGACGCGCATCGATTTCAAGTGTTCATTTAAAGGGAAGGGAAAGTCTCGATTTTGTCTTCTGCTAGTTCTGCTTGAGGTGGGAAGAAGGCTTAATTATCTGCGCTCCGAAGATTTACACTTGCAGGACTGGGGAGGAGAAGAAAAAAAAAACAAGGAGTAGGTCAAAGATTTCGGGAAAAAGAAGCACGCACAAATTCAGGACTTTTTTCCCTGTCTCTTTACCTAAGCCGTTAGGATGAGCTGCAACCTTCACGGATATTCATTTTAAATCGTTTATTCTCAAAGGCCGCCCTGAAAAATAGTCGATTTTTTTTTTTTTTTTTTGGGGGGGAAGTTGAGACGATCTTTTGGGGACTTTCTGCTTCATCCTTTGGTAATACATATTTTTTTTAAGGCTACAAATTATAAAAATATCCCAAGATGTTATAACATCACCACGATTTGTAATACATATAAATATTCCACTGATACAGTAACAGCAGCAACATAAACTTTTAACTCCACTAATTGACTTACATTTCACTTTATACAAAATTAAAATACAATAATTATTCAGACGTTTGAACCCTTATATTCAGCTAAATGAGATCATTAAAAAAAAAAGAGAGAGAGAGAGAGAATAATATAATTTCAAAACAGGTTTTATTTCGTATTGTTACAGAAAAGCATTTTCTGCATAAACGCTTCTCCCAAGTTATACTAGAAAATCTGTCCACTTCCCGATGAGCAGATTTCTTCAGAAGAATGAAACAAATTAAAACGATAAAGAAAACAGGAAAGAGAATCGTTGTCAATATATTTAATGTTGTTTGAGGAGGCAAGGTTTAAACATCTCAAGTCTCTACTAAAGTGCTTTTAATTTAAATACGAATACAAATACAAAAGATAGATAGATAGATAGATAGATAGATAGATAGATAGATAGATAGATGGATAGATAGATAGATAGATAGATAGATAGATAGATAGATAGATAGATAGATGGAAAAGAGAAATCCCGTGTATTTGCATTCACTAAAATGCAGAGGAATCAAAAGTTAAGGTTTACCTTGTAAACGGTTTGGGACTCTTTCCTTCCTTCTTTCCTTCTTTCCTTCCTTCCCCCCTTGCTCCTTTCTTTCCTTCTTTCCTTTCTTCTTTCTTTCCTTCCTTCCTTCTTTCCTTCTTTCCTTCCTTCCTTGCTTCCTTCCTTTTCCTTGTGAATTCCTAATAAATCTTTCCCCCAGTCGGTATTTATAAATTATCTTTTCTCACACTGACCCACACATACATGCACACACATACACGCACTTGTTTTTTCTTATAATAGAAACATTTCTCTTTCATCAAGAATCTGAGTACAGTACATGGATGATTTAAGATGAGCCATTGATTTCTGGGATATTGGTGAGTTACCGTCACATCACAATCATGCAGTTCTACTGCACTTGATAAAAAATATTAACTTCCAAGAACAACTTAACTCATGCCTTCACAGTGGCCACATAGGAATGGAAACTGCCGTTATATTTTATTTTGAATATGTCAGTAGATGCAAGTATGTATGTAAATGAAAACCTAAGTTGTTTTCTGAAAATACTTTAGTCAATTCAGTCTATTTGCTGAAAATTCCAGTATCGGATATCTTAATACCAGGTTGTTTAGCTCCATTTACTTCTGTGTACCATTTCTAGGGTTTTATGTTCAAAGATGAAACCAAAATCTGCTCAATTGACAATAAAAGTGTTGGGAAAAATAAAATGTTAACTTGTTTTTTAGAGAGGGAAATGCCTTAATTATATCACTGCAAGTATTCCAACAGCAATAATTACTTGAAAAGGCGTTTAGACTAGACTGGAATTATCCCTGCACAAAATAAAAGAAACGTATTTACTTAAATTATTTCTCTAAGGATGGTTTTAAAGTTTTATTCCGTTGCTATCTTTGTTAGCTTTTTTTCTCTCTTTCTTTCTTTTTCCCCTTCTTTAATCCCACGCCTATTCCCAGCCTCAATGTTAATGCAAATATTTCATAACGAAGCCATAGAAAGACTGACTAACGTTTAAATTTTCCCCTCTTTTCCATGTTGTGGCGGTGGACAGTGGAGAATTAATTGATTCTCATTTCAAGGCAGGAAGAAACGAAATCCTCTTATTCACCTTTCTTGAGTCACTATCGCGGGGACGGATTCAATCTACCGGGGATCTACCCACGGCAGAAAGAGAGGGGAGGAAAAAGGTTTAGAAGAGGATCTTTAACTTTGTGGAGGTTGTGGGTTGGAGAATAGAGATGGCAACGCGAGGGCTCCGGAGGGGCGCGGGGTGGGGGGGTCAGGCACACTGAGGCAGTGCTTAAGTGGGGAGGATTTGGGGTCGTTATTAGCTGAAATACGTCTCGGTAATATTTGCTGACTGCGATAAACGGATTTCCAAATCTACCCCCTGTGTGTTTAGATCGTGCAAAATTGCAGCGTTGGCATCTTAGGGGTAAGTTTGCTCCGTTGTTACCAAATGCCAATAAAAGCGAAAGCCTCTCTCTTATTTCCCTTGTCCCCCCACCCTGCTTTTCATTATAAGTATCATGCAAAGCTAGCAAATAAATAAATAAATTTGTTGAGGCTGGGGTGAGCTAGGGAAGCAGCCATCAGTTACTGCCCATAAAGGTTCTGCTCGGGAGGTGATAAGCTAAACAATACTTTTAGTTTGCAATCATCCCCAACCACATCTTCTACGAGTCCTCAACGTGAGGCAGGGGCTGGGGGTGGAGGCAGCGAGGGGGCTGGGAGAGAGACACACACAAAAAGTCAATGTTATATATGAAAAACTATAATCTTTTTAATTCAATATTGACACCTCAACATCTCGCCATAATGCGGACGGGTCCAATCGAAACCTCTGTTTTATAGCAGTAGACGAAAGAACTCGTAAAATCCTAACGGCTTTTATGTAGTGCGGTATAAACAACAACAACATCCCCGGCTTTATGGCATTTTATAGTTTGTTAAACAGTTTACAGCCTTTTTTGGGGGCTATTACAAATGCAATTCCCTTCATGTGATAGTTAAACCTTTATCAATAATAAGGAAATTGATCATTAAAATGTTAAATATGACTACCTCGTTTGTTTTAAAATATGTTTAGGGTAAGAAGCTGTATGATTTGATAACTTGTATTAAAATACCAATTACATTTATAGGACCTTTTAAAACTGGTAGCAATTAAATCGTGTTCTTTTACAGTTTTCCAAAGCGACCCTGACATTTAAAAAGGCTAAAACTGCCTCGTTAAAATTTTGAAATTAACGACTGAGAGCGTTTCTCTTTAATTTTCCAACACTCCCCAAAAATCAATCTTTTGGGTGGTCTAGGTATGTGATTTGTTGTGAGGCGCGAGATATCTCATTAATGTAGGTAGTTAAACATATTTAATCCGTATATTCACCCCACCTCCTTCTCCCTCTCTCTCTTGCTCTCTCTCTCTCTCTCTCTCTCTCTCGCTCCCCCTCGCTTGCTTTTCCTTCTTTATTCTCTCACACTCTTCCTTTCACAATCATGCAGTGCAGAGTCCGTGTGGAGTAAGGAGAAGCCAATAGGATGAGGTTTTGGTAATAGATGCAAATGATCATGAAAAGACACTGCAAAATATGAAACAACTCATTTGCGCTGAAGTAAATCACTGAAAACTGTTTATGAACTGGCATCTCTTCTTGGAAATGTAAAGCGAGAACTCTTTAAGTGGCGATTTTTTTTTTTTTTTTTTAGGGGTGGGGGGGAAGGAAAGAATTCAATATCATGCAGGCTTAGAGTTTTGATTATATCCTCCTTTTATATTCCTGGAAATCACAAACTGTCGTTGCTTAGCATCTTAGCGCTTTCTTTTTTTGCTAATAGATTTCCGCGATCTGGTTCGCTTGGCTTTTTTTTTTTTTTTTTTTTTTTTTTTCCTCTTCTCCCCCCCCAAAAAACAAATATTATTATTTAAATTAAAATGAGCTCTTACTTCGTCAACTCACTCTTCTCCAAATACAAAACCGGGGACTCCTTGCGTCCTAACTACTATGACTGCGGGTTCGCCCAGGAGCTCGGGGGCAGACCCACGGTGGTGTACGGACCCAGCGCGGGGGGCACCTTCCAGCACCCACCCCAGATCCAGGAGTTTTACCACGGTGCCTCCTCGCTCTCCAGCTCCCCTTACCAACAGAATCCCTGCGCTGTGGCTTGCCATGGCGACCCCAGCAACTTCTACGGCTACGAGCCCTTGCAAAGGCAGAGCCTCTTCGCCGCCCAGGACTCGGAGCTGGTGCAGTACACGGACTGCAAGCTGGCGGCCGGCGGCCTCGGCGAGGAGGCGGAGAGCGCGGAGCAGAGCCCTTCGCCCACCCAGCTCTTCCCCTGGATGCGACCGCAAGGTGAGGCGAGATGGGAAGCACAGCGAGGAGGCTTTTCCTACGAGCCCGTCGAGCAGCCCCTCTTTCCCCGCGGCCGCCCGGCCGTCTTTCTGGCTGCTCGCCGTGCCCTCTTGCTCGCTTTGCCCCCTTTTACTTCCCCCCGCTGCCCGGGTTTTACTGCTTTATTGGGGTAAACTTTTGCACTTGTAAATTGCTTTATAGTTTAATTGCCCTGAAGGAGCCCTTTTCTTCTGGGGGCTGAGCGCGCTGGGCTTTCTGTGGAAGGAAGCGTCCTTAAAGTTTATGGCACATTTATAGCCATAAAAAAAAAAAAAAAAAAAAAAAAAGCCCCTTCATTTTTGTTGCGAGTTGGATTTGAAGCTTCGGTGCTGCTGATCTCTCGCTCGTGTTTTGTTTTTTGTTTTTTTTTTTCTTCTTTTTCCCTTTTCTTTTTTCCTCCATGGCAGTAGCTGGGAGCCCGGCGAGCCCCAGCCCTGCTGCTGTTGTTGTGATGGTGCGAAGTGTGCAAGGGGAGCGTGGGGCTGGCAGGGCTGTCGCTCGCAGGGGGCTGCAGGGTGGCCCTGTGCCCCCCCCCGCCACCTCCTCTGTCACCGTACCCTGTCCTCCAGCACCATCTTCCCCTTCATAATATTACAGCGGAGCTTTTCCGTGTCCCTGCTCGCTTCCTGCCTTCTCCTGGGCGAGCCCTTTCTTCCTCTCCCTGCCGAGTCTGTGTGTGTGTCTGTGTATCCGTGTGTCTATCCCCGAGCCTGGTTTATGTATCTTTCAACCTCCTTCTCTTCTTCCCATCTTGCACCCAACCTTTGCAATTCCCCAGCAGCCGCTGGACGGAGGAGAGGGAGGCAAACCTACAGCCGCTACCAGACGCTGGAACTGGAGAAGGAATTTCTATTTAATCCCTACCTGACCCGCAAACGGAGGATCGAGGTCTCGCATGCCCTGGGATTGACAGAAAGGCAGGTCAAAATCTGGTTCCAGAACAGGAGGATGAAATGGAAAAAGGAAAACAACAAAGACAAGTTTCCCAGCAGCAAATGCGAGCAGGAAGAACTGGAAAAACAGAAAATGGAAAGAGCCCAGGAGGTGGACGAGGAAGGGGAAGCACAGAAGGCAGACAAGAAATAAAAGGATTTTTAAGGACTGAAAGGCAAGCGCTGCTGGGGTGGAAGAGCCCCCGAGTCCCGCATTAATGGCAGTTAATGTAAGGGAGGGGTGGGAAAAAAAAAACAACAATGCATAGAAAAGAAAAGGAAAAAAAAAACTTTTATTGCTGTAAAACAATATAGCTGTAAGCACCACTTTCCTGATTATCCTTTGATACAATGAACAGTATGCAAAAGTGATGTGGAGGTCTCTCCGGCCTTTTGCCAGTTATTAACTAGTGGTAGTGTAACGCAATAGCTTATGTAAAACATGACTGTGAAATTTTCTCTCTCTCTGTCTCTCTGTCTCTCTCTTCTTTCCTGGGGGTGGGTTGTTAACATAGCTTTTAACGCTATAGGAGTTACGTGAAATTACATTTGTGCACTTTTTTAATTTCCCACTTTTTATTTTTGTTGTGGTTTATCTGTATGTAATCGAGGTAGCTATTGAAACAAACATCCCAACAACATGAAACTGCCTATTTATGCTGTAGTTATCTCTCTCTCTCTCTCTTTCCCTTCCTCTCTCTTTTTACTTTCCTTCTGTTCTTCTGTTTGGTTCGGCATTTTCTGTTTGTTTGTTTACAATTTTTAAGAGTCTCTTCCAAAAAAAAAATCAAAAATGAAAAAAAACATGAAAAAATAGCGTTTTCTCTCCTTTAGTTAGCATGCGCACAGTGAAGCAAGTTGTAAAGTGATCTTTAGGTTAACTGTGAAAAAGAATGTATACTGTATACGTGAATTACTTTATTGGGGGAACTAATGATATATTTTGTTGTTCTTTCATCACTTTGTTCTATTGTCTAAACCTGGAAGCGGCGGAAGAAAGTTACAATAAAGTTTACAAGTGAGAATTCCGTGACATCATTCTTTTCGCCTGCTTCATTTCCTCCAGGACCACTTTGATAGAAAGGAAATAAAAGTCAATTGTGTCGGAGCTGCAGCCGTGGCCATCAAAGCCCTCCTGGCCTGCAGAGATGCTGGCGAGCCGGAGCGCTGCTGGGACTGGCAGGGGCTGCAGTCAGGGAGGGGGACAGGGCCGCGGCGATGGCTTCTCCTCTCCTTGTTCTTGCTAACAGTTCATGTGTGGTGACAGGTTGGGAGGCTGTGTGGAGGTCCTACCTGAAGGTAATCGCTGATTTTCTCTTCTTTCTGCCTTGCCTTCCCTCCCCTGTCGCCTCGCTCACCCCACTTCCCCCGCGAGATGAAGTCCAGGTCTGGGTCACTCTACTGCCCTCGCCCGGGTCACGCTGCGAAATTGTCCCCGCGCAGCCGAGCTACTTCCTGCTCCTCCGTCCATGGAGCCCTGGCAGCGAGGACAGCGTGTGCGGGGATGCAAACACATCCACACAGCCCCTTGCAACATAACCTTGGGAGAGGAGACGCTGGGCAAACCCTAGATGCAAATCCACCATTGTCTGGGCTGCTTTTCCTGGGCTATTTTTTTTTTTCCCTATTCTTCCCTTCTCTTAAAAAAAAATAGAAGAGGCAGATCACATTTGGGAAGTTCTCTGCTTCCGCAGCAGAAAGCAAATCAGCCAGCTGGTAACGTTTTACTTGTAACTGTAATTGACTCCTGCGGAACCGCTGACACGCTGAACAAGGGATCTCTACAGCCTTTATTTTTCGCAACAAGAAAAGCAAATGCCAGCTCAATAAGCAGCCTGAAGCCTGTGGCACTAGAATAAATTAGATAGGGAGCTGAATGGAATTTTAGGAAAAAAAAAAAAAAAAAAAAGAGAGAGATTGGAAGTATTAGGTCTCAATGAGACATTTGTCTTTTAGGGGAGGTTGCGGAGAGAGAGGGGGACAAGGCAGGGGGTGGGGGCGACAGTCTCGTGAAAAAAAAAAAAAAAAAAAAAGTATCTCGGAGCGAGGGAAATAGTGTGAAGGAGGGAATTTTAGACGCGATCAATAAGGGGATAAATAGGGCTCCGCTCCAGCAGAGAGAGACCGAGTGGTAGCCGCCGGCTCAGCAGTAACGTGCTTTTTACCCCCCGCCCCAACTTCTTTCTTTTTCTCCTTCGTTCTCAGCTGAAAACTGATTACAGGTTGCTTATCGACTCCAGCATAATTTCACCCCTTCCAGCATAGATCTTGGAGGGTTTTATATCGCATCAATTATTTATCATATTTTATAAATCCAGCAGCACTACAATTTTTTGCCCCCGAGGAGGGAGCGGGCGGCGATTGGCGCCGCCGGAGCCACGTGCCCGCGCGTCACATGGGCCGGGAGGAAAAAGGGTCCTTTTTGGTGTAAATCTGGACTCTAATTCCGTAATATATCACGGTACCTCGTAAAACCGACACTAAAACGTCCCGACCTACAAATCACCCGACCAAATTATGAGTTCATTGTATTATGCGAATGCTTTATTTTCTAAATATCAAGCCGCAAGTTCGGTTTTCCCATCCGGAGTCTTTCCTGAGCAAACTTCTTGCGCTTTCGCCTCCAACACGCAGCGAGCGGGCTATGGGGCCGGATCCACGCCGCCCTTCGCCGCCTCCATGCCCGGGCTCTACTCGAGCGGCAGCGCGGTGCACCCCCAGCCCCCCAGCATGTACTCGTCCGGCTACGGCCTGGAGCCCGGCTCCTTCAACATGCACTGTTCCCCCTTTGAGCAAAACCTCTCCATGATGTGCCCGGCAGATGCCTCCAAGCAGAACTGCAACAAAACGGACCAGAGGGACTCCGATTTGCAAAGCGACAGTAACTTCCGGATCTACCCCTGGATGAGGAGCACAGGTAAGCGCCGAGCCCACCCCGGGGTGTAAATTATCGTATAGCGTGCGGGGGGGGGGGGAGCGGGGCGGGAGAGGGGGGGTCGCGGAGGAAGGGGGGAGGTCTCCCCAACTCCTTGCATGACGTTGCAGCGAAAGCGCCTCTCTCTCCTCGGAAGGGAGGGAGGGAGAGCGAGCCCCCCACCCTAAAGGCTGCCTTTGGGCTTTAAATATTTATTAGCGGTGCCGGGGCTGTGGATGTGCCGCGCAAAAGGCAGTTTGTCTCAGGGGGGACAGGCAGAGCCGCGGAAATAATGGCCATGCACTTCTCCTCGTATATTTGCAGGATGAAGGTTGCAAGAGCCCCATGTAGGTGTAGATGTAGATATAGATTCTTAAACAAACTATTTATGGTAGGTGCTTGCAAGCTCAGTTTGTTTCTTGTTAGATTACAAAGCCTTCAATTGCCAGCACCTCTCCACAACGTCCTGCAGACTGCAATTAAGCATAGCGTGTTGCCATCAGAAGCAGCCACATATCATTCCTTATGCAATTAAAAGCCTCTCCTTTTCCAAACGCTGACATTTCGGCCCGCATCCGGATGTATGGATGTATACATAGAGACTGCGAGGGAGGAACCCGGGTTTATATATGCGACCTCCCAAAAAACGAGAGCGAGGCGGACCTGGAGGGGCTCGATCTCCCTTGCAGGCTGGACGAGGCTTTCGGGGGGCGGCTCCGGGGGGGCTGCCGGGGGGCCCTCTGCCACCTCCAAAAAGTTGTCGCCTGCCGGTGCAGTTCCCGTTCCGCGGCTCCCCCGGGAGCCGCCTTGCACGTGGGTTCGGAGCCCGACCCCGCTCAAAGCAGCTGCTTCCCCGGCAGCCTCCAGCCCGCTGCGTCCCAGACACTAATTCCCATTCCATAAACACCCATTTCCCTCACATGGGAGCGTAGGTCGCGTGTCCCAGTGTCCTCCACCCCCAGCCCGGCTGCAAGGGGTGGCGCTTCCCCAGGGCCGGGGCCTACTCGAGTCCCCCCGGCACTGGGCACCCCTGAGTCTTCATATTCCTGAGGTCTTGCAGAAAGAGGGGGAAAAGCGCTGCTGTCCCACCGGCAGCGAGGGGACCGTGCGGGCTCCCTTCTGCAGCCATTTGAGCTTTGCCAGCTCGCAGCTTGAGCGCATCCCTGCGAGCGAGCCCCACTTGGCAGCAGGATTTGGGGAAAGTGTCTTGTTAGTAAACTTCGGGGGCGAGCAGAGAGCGGCCCAGCCTCCCTGCAAAGCAGGAGGGAAAGAAAACATCAGAGCAGCCAATGCAGAGCAGCTCACAGAACTAGAGTTACCCTCGCACTTATTTGGTGGTCAGTACTTTCCATTACCTGCTCCATAACTCATTCCTTTTTACAGTTGATTTATCAAAGCCCAAATATTTCTGCTCGTAAACCCTTCATCTCTGCTTTTATCTAACTTCAGATTTAAGAACACCCACCTCCGCAACCCCCTTTAAGCATGTGAGGCTGCGAGAACCAACATTAGAGAGGCTCCTGAACCAGGGCTCGAGCGCTCAGAGCAGCACATTGGGGCTGTGCTGGGCCTAAAAGCAGCGAGATTCGGGCCCAGGCGTCCAAGCAGGGCCTGCGTCCCTCCATCCCCCCCCCCGCCCCTCACGGCCACTGTTTGATTGCGGAATTTCATCAGCGAGCAGAGATAGAGTTGTCATCCCTATTCAACAGCAGTTTATGGCTCTCCCCTTAGCGGATTTTACAACTCACATTCCACGACCTACACATTTTTACTTTACAACTAGCCTGGCTATTTTTCTCCCCCTCTCTCCCCCCTCCCCACCTTTTTATGACTGGATCTTTTCTTCAGAAAGAAAGAAACAAATAAACAAACAAAGAAAAACAAAAAAAAAAAAAAAAAAAGGGAGGAGATGAAGAAGAGGAGTCCAGTGGAATGTGTGGAGGAGAGTGCAAGGGCTGGTGCTCGCCATCCCCATTGCCTGGAAAGGATGTGTTAGACTAGAGAGACAGATTTAGTCTTTACAGGGAAAAGCTATCCAAAGTCACAAACACCATATTGCAGCGTTATTTCCCATTGGACTCCAGAAATTATCGCAGGGTGGGAAAAGAGGGAGAGAATTAGGAGCTGGGCCCTTTCCAACGCCTGCTGCAAGGCTGCTGGAGGGTTAGGGGAGCCTCAGGAGGGTTGGGGCATTGTCCCGCTCCTGCTCCACTGGGCTCCGCAGGAGCCACCGCTGTGAGCAGCGCATTCCCCTAAATAATGAGGAACATCACCCACCTTCCAAGAAGGCTTCCCGATGACAGCTTTAAGAGAGGACAAATAGTTGGATTTGTGTAGGCAACAGCTGCCTCGCTGGCTCCGCTTTATTTATGTATTTATTTCCCAAGCACTCGAAAATTGAAATGAAAATCGCAGCGCGGGGGCAGCGGCTCGAGAATGTGGCGGGGGCAGAAACTTTGCGAAGTTTCGTCGCTTCCTCGGGCCGCGGCCCGCGCGTGGAACGCAGAGGGACACGCGGAGGAGCCCCGCGTGCTTCTCCGACGTGAGGGGAAGTTAAAAGTGCGATGGACCGGGGGAGCTGTGAGCAGCGACGGAGACATGGGGAAAGGTGATAAAATGAGAATTTGATCTTGCAAATGCAAAGAAGCTGCTCTGAGCTCCCGCGGCCTCTCCAAAAGAGCTGGGTGCGAGCTGCGCACTGCGTGGTGCAGCCATCAGGTAGTGAGGAGCATCCCCAAGAGCCTCCAAACCCCGCAGCTCAGCTGCATCCAACCTTGTTCCGCAGGCACGGACAGAAAACGCGGCCGCCAGACCTACACCCGCTACCAGACGCTGGAGCTGGAGAAGGAGTTTCACTTCAACCGCTACCTGACCCGGCGGCGCCGCATCGAGATCGCGCACTCCCTCTGCCTCACCGAGCGCCAGATCAAGATCTGGTTCCAGAACCGGCGCATGAAGTGGAAAAAGGAGAACAAACTGCTCAACTCCGCGCAGTTGAGCGCAGAGGAGGAGGAGGAGAAAACGGCCGAGTGAAAGTAGTATTTAAACGCAAAGCAAAACACACAGCCCCCCCCCCCCAAAAAAAAAAAATAGAGGAAAAAAGAAAAAGAGTGAGTGTGTGTGAGCTGCGGGGTGGCGCGGGGCCGCTGCGGGGATGTGCACACTGGTGGGACAAGCCCTCTGCTGCCACGGCCACCCTAGAAAGTTTGCGCCACCGATGCCATGGACTCGTGTTTCCAGTAATTCTGTCGTGTCCAGAAAAAAAAAAAAAAAAATCAGGCTTCTTGTTGCGATTTTGTTTTTCTTCCTAGACATTCTTCCCCTCCCCCACCAGTTACAGAAAAGAAAAAGAAAGAAAAAAAAAAAAAAAAGTAAAGAGACAGAGGAAGAGAAGGGGGGGAAAGAAAGGGGAAAAAAAAAAAAAAGACTTCTCCCCACGTTTCTACCCTTGGTGTCACTGTTAGTAATCTGCTAACTCTTGTATTTAATGGAAGTGCTGCAATATATGTCACTTGGGGTGTTTATTGTCTTAATTTTGTAAAAATGTTTCATGCACGGTTGGCATAGGTCTTTTTCATTAGCCCCCTCCCCCGCCTTTTTTTGTTGTTTTTGTTTGCTT
>JAYECN010521312.1:41614-61758 GCA_035222435.1 Microcambeva ribeirae | reverse complement strand
TTTATACAAGTAAGTTTTTTTTTTTAATTAGTCATATCTGTTAGGAGTTGGAAAGCATTTCTATTCTGCTAGTGTAATTCCATCCCCACGAAAATGAGAGGATGAATATTGGGCGTCCGCCTTGGTTTCCTGCTGCGGCCTGGGGCGCCGTATGTAGACGGTCTCAGCGAGCGTGCGACTGTCGCAAGGCAGGAGTAGCTCCTCCTGACTTAGCAGAGGGGTCCCCATAGATGCTCTTGTTCAGATAACCATCCTGCTTTGAAGGAAAGCTCATGTTCACCTTTACTTCTACCGTGTTCTGGTCCTGTATCAAGGATTGGGCTCAAACAACACTCCCTTTGAGTGAAACTGGGCTGAAAGATGTACTTAGGATCCAGCTTCAAATCAGCACTGGGGCCACAGAACCAGTTCCAAGAGCAGACTTTGCTCTAGTCCAAAGCAACTCCAAGTAAAATACACATGATGTGGATATCAGCTTTTTAGCGTTTTTTCATGAAAGATTTGCTGCATGTGGACTGCACTACTTGTTGAAGTAGATAGAGCTGTACAGCACCCAGAAATATTAGAGATTATTTTTTTCCAAAGTGCTTTGTTATTTTGCTAATTTATTGCATTATAAATGATGAAAGATTTTTGTCAGAGAAAAGCTCAGTGCTTGCCTCCATTCCTCCACAAATCTGTGTGCTGAAGGTTATAGAAAGAATTCTGGGCTAAAGAAATATGTAACTGTGTAATAAAACATTCTTACAAAGCAGAAACATAGACATAACAGTGACTGTACATTTAGAGTATTATTTCATAAAGCTTCACAGTGAGCTTCTTTAAAGAAAAGATACCCATTCCGTAATGTCTATGTGTAGGTGCGTATCTATACAGACACACACAGAGCTTGTGTGTATCTGACTCAGATGATCATCAAATACCTTATAAATTTTGTGTTTTCTGGGGCAAACACGATTCATAGAGCAAAAACTGCTTAGAAGCTTGGCCCAAGCACAGGCATGGTCCTCATCTTTTTCCCCAGGCAATCAAGGTCCTCTTCCTATGCAGGGATCTTGAAAATGCTGAGGTGGGAAAATTACGAAATTCCTTTCTGCGTGGCCAATCCATGACTACAAAGGGATTCTGTCTCATCCAGAGAACTGGTTTCCCTCTCTGCCTCCTTCTGCAGAGAGTCAAAAGGCTTGCACTGCAGTGAAGCCCGTTTTTCTGCTGAAGGACTAGCAAGTTGAGAAAAGCTGAGTACCCAGCTTGTCTAAGTGTGTCTGAGCAGCCGAAACTGCAGCTGTTAGTCAGGATCAGTGCTACAGCTTGTAAATAAATCAGTGTATGTTTAGCTTTGTTTGTCGTACAGTGAGGAGTGATTTTTTTTTTTTTTTTTTATTGAACTCGTTTCAAGTGTAGGTGAGATTTTTTATTTTGAAAATTTTACTCACAGGTTGAAATCAGTTGTGTGAAATGTCAGTCAGAGGTCTGAAACTTTTGAACAATTGTGATAATCTAAAAGCAGGAGACCAAGATATCACCCAAATCACCCCAAAAAGGCCCAAAGCCTTAAAGGATATTTAAGTCGTTAGCCTACAGTCTATTGCAATGGATGTTTGGCACCTAAAATGTCTTTATAGACTCTGACTGTGTGTTTAGGCAGTGCCAATTTTTTTTTCATACTAATTTGTGCTGAATAAAGAAATTATAAAGAACTAAGGTGCCCCAAAGAGCATTTGAGCTAATGAAAACTGTGCCTGTAGTCATTTTGTCTGTATTTTAATTCCATTTCAGATTTGATTTTATTCTCATTACATACTTCATGGTAGAAAGCTAGAAGAGACCATTAGATTATTTAGTTGGAACTTCTGTATAACGTAGGTTCTTAATGTCACCCTCAGATTTATACATGGGGCCAGTAATTCCCATACAGAGAAAGCACAAATGGAACATACAATTTGTATAGTGTGTTTTTTGTAAAAGGATTTCTACTGGAGAATACTTTTATTCCTTTCAAATTTGCAATGTCACTTCATTTGAAGATCCCAGTGGAGTCTTAGGCTTGTATTTTAGCTCTTAAAACAGTGTAAAACAATTCTGGCAATAGTATAAAAAAGACTCTCGGGTACTCAGCTTAGTTGTCTAATTTCTAAATAGCTTAAATGCTAAAGCCTGTAAAAAAATTATATATAGCTCGTTTTAAAATGAACAAAGACTACTAGTTTCCCTCTGGGAAACAGCTTTAATTTAAAGAGAAAATGATTTTTTTTAATGTAACTCTCAACTGGGAATGCATTTATTGGAAAAAGAGCTATTTACTCGGTGTTTTGAAAGCGCGGTTCTCCTTAAGGTCGGCAAGAAGTCGGCGCGCAGCAGCCGCTTCCCGGCTAAGAGCGAAGCCTTTGGTGCGTTTGGGGGGCCGGGGGAGGCTGCAGGTGGGTTGCGGGCGCGTCGGAGCCGCCGCGCTGACCGCTCCGTTCGGGAGCGCCGCGTCCCGCGCTCCGCCTCTGCGCCCGCCCCGGCTCGCCGCCCCGGGCTGCGTTGTGGCTGCGCTTTGCGTGAAAAGCTCTGTATCCCATCGCAAGGCCGCGGCTGCCGTGGGAGCAGCCTCTGCCTTCCGCTCCGCTGGCAGCCGTGGGTCTTGTCTTCCCAGCTACTGCAGCCTTCGTCTGCTTCTAAGGGACGTCAGGACTGAGGAAGAGGAAGGACCGTGACTTTTTAACTCCTGCCTCCCAAGAAGTGTGTGCACGCGTGTGTAGGCTGGGCTAAACACATTGCTACAAGAGCCAAACTTTTAATGATAGAGCTCCAAAGAGCTATCTTAGGAGGGCTTTGTACTGCTTCTACAGGATATTTGTATTTCGGGGTTACGTGCTGCTAACTGTGTGTATTTTATTGAAATTACTTACAGACCAAGAGCTATTCAACGCTAACTGTACAGAAGGGCACAGATTTGTGTCCTTAAGGTTTTGTCATGCATAGAAGGGAAAAACAGTATTATTTCTGCCCATTCACCTTTAGAGTGCATAGCAGATTCACAGAGAAATAACTAGCTGAAGAGAAATTGCCAAGTGGCAGAAAGGAACAAGGAGTGTGTTCCTGCACCTTATGCTCAAAGTACTTATGCTCGCGTACTTTTATGGTACCAAATCTGAGAAAGGGAGAGCGGCGTGAACAAGGCAGGGCCTTTGCCTTGCTCCTCGGGAAGCTCCCTGAGCAGCCGTTGCTGTCGCCCCTGCCAGGATCTGCCACTGCGAGGGCGATGAGGAGAGCCCGCTGATCACGCCGTGCCGCTGCACGGGCACGCTGCGCTTCGTGCACCAGGCCTGCCTGCACCAGTGGATCAAGAGCTCGGACACGCGCTGCTGCGAGCTCTGCAAGTACGACTTCATCATGGAGACCAAGCTGAAGCCGCTGCGCAAGGTAGGGCCCCCGTGCAGGCAGCCGCGCTCCCGGCCGCGCCGCGCCTGCCGCTTCTGCGCTGACCGACGTGCGGCCGCAGCGGTGCTCGGCTAAAGGCTCCTTCTCTTTCAGCGCACCTGCAGCGCGATTGCACAAGTAACGCGTGTTTTTGTCTTCAGAAGGTTTATCTTCTCCGTTTTGCAAGGGCTGGTTCTCTCAGTTTTAAGCCTTAGGAGGAGATCTCTCTCGTTACGTTGTGCTCCTGAGTGAGAGAGGCCGGTTCACGCGGCCGTTCTTGCCCTGGGCCCGCAGCTCGGTGGTGCTGGTACCGATGTGGAGACGGCAGCTGGCGAACAGCACAGTCCGTTCGGCTCTGTCTGTTCTAACTCTGACACTTACAGGCAAATTAATCGCTCGCGTGTGGAGGTAAGTTAACGGAATCTAAACGGCAGGGTGACCGAGCGTCCTGCAAGTCAAATATATGTTATCTGTGCTCAACTGTTTTCCAGAATAAATCAATTTAATGGTACATGGGTTGTCAGTATAGGGAAGATGAAGAATTTGTTAAATGTGGGGTTTGTTTTCTTCAGAGTGAATAATTCCTTTGGTAGATTTGCTCTGACAAATCGTTCTCATTCCTGTTCAGATTTTGTTGCATCTTTTAAGTTTTAATCAATCTAGAACATGACAAGATTTGATTCAAAGTACATTTCAATATGAGATGTCTTGAGAAGCATGTAGAAACTAGCAACTTATAACTAGTATATTCATTTTCTGTGCACTACTGTTTTGATGGCAAAAAGGCATTTTGTTTTGTCAGCCTTGCCTAGGTAGCAGCTCAGAGAAGGGAGAGCAAATGGCTCTCCTCATTTCTCATCCAGAGAAATGCTCTGGAAAGCCTCTGGAATGAACCGCTGTTGAGGAGAGACTTGGCTTGATTTGGTGTGTAAAGCCTATGACAGTTCCCAGGTCCCACACAGATCTTGCCAGACTGGCAATTGAAATAGATGTAAATCAAAAAAACCCTTATGACTACAAACTTAATTATATTGAACCTGTTTTTAATAATTGCAGATGAATTGTAGCTAATGTGCCAGGAAGGAGATAATTGTATAAAACCTCCTGGCTGTAGCATATCTTTTGATTTTCTTTTTTTTTTTCTGTATACATGTTTCTGTTTTCAACACAAATTGCCTTAGCCTTCCACCTAACAAATGCACTTGCATTTTCCCCAAGAGAATGCACAGATGTCAGTATTCAGACAGAAGCCTTATCCTGACTGTGCTAGGTTATAGATTGTCTTTAAAAACATAGAAATAAAATATATAGCATACAAGGTGGAAAGGAATGAAAAAGGTACATAACTCTCTATCAGCAGCAGTTATTTTAATTTGTGTCTCTTCTTTTTTTGAAAGGAATTAATGCAACACTGACTGATTTAGAGATGCAGTGCAATGCTTGCAAGTTGTTTATTTCTTCACTGAATGATTAATACCTTATTTATCCTTTTAACCACAGCCTGTACCGTTGGTTCCCAGGTATGATTTTGATTTCCAGTATGCTAAGGCTGAGCTTTTCCTTTCAGAGAGGATGTGTTAGTTTCTGCTCAGAGTTTTAGATGCTGCTCAAAGCAGTACTCAACTGCAACTTCTCCCTCTGACAGTAAAATGCTGACCATGTTCTGCCCTTCAAATACATCGCTAACAAATATTTATCTATATAAAATGAGCCCAGCATCTAATAGGACAGGATCTGTCCTATAATTTGCACCTGTTCCTGAACCCAAAATCTGGAAACATTTTTCCAAATAATTTTAAGAATCTCTGAAAATGAGATATCTTACTTGCACTTATAGCTTTCAGCTATGACATCTTTCAGGTGTTCCACTCAGCTAATTGTGTCATGCCTGCTCCATGTATGCACTGTGATCTTTTATCCCAAGTTTCTGGAGGAGTTCCCCCTTACGAGGAGCTGTATTGTAAACAAGCGTGTTGGGAGCTGCTGCAAAGCCAAGGTAAGGGAGGAAGGAGGGATCGCAAGGAGCTCAGCCCTGCAGGTGCAGCTGCCTGGTAGCCTTCCAACTAAGCAGCTCTTACAGAAAGCATTAAAAGTGCTGTTTTGTTAAAACGTGCATCTTTTGCAAAAAGGGAAAGCTGCGGTGGAGGGCGCTCTGCTTGCCTGCTGGTTGGTTGTGCAGGTTTTCCAGAGCCTGCAAGTCTGAACTCTCCGCTCCGGGGTATTCCCGGCGAGTTCAGGTTTTGTGCAGCCCGCCGGAGACCCGAGCGCTGCTGCCTCGGCCGCTCGTGCCGCTGCAGCTCTCGCCTGCCCTTGCGCCTTGCTGCAGCCTTTGCAGATCCCTGCAGTCGCCCCAGGACCTGCAGGCTTTGTCCAGGGCCTTGGGTTTGGTAAGGCCTGGGCGTGCGCTACACCCGGCGAGGGCGCAGGTTTAGGTCCAGCAGAAGCCTACGTTCTTCATTCTATAAGAGCCTGTGCTTTTTTAATATAACCGGAAACTAATTTGGCCTACAATGAAAGTTTGGGACAAGCTCCTACAAAAGATGCTGTTTCCATGATCATCACGCCTGGATTTGAAGCGGCGTTCCACAAGTGTAAAGGTCCCATCTCTTGACCAACTTTGATTTTCATATATAATTCTAATGTATTTAATACATAATTTTAATATATTTATGATGCAAGATTGTAGAGCTTGGTTCTTGCCAATGCAGTGCTTTATTATACACAATTTCACCATAATACCTTCGCAGCATTCTCACTGCTGCTCTCCTGAAGGGAAAAATTACAGACCACAGAACTTAATTGCAGGTATCTACACTCATGTTTTCCCAGTATCACAAAAGCAGGATTTAACTGTAAAACAACACCCTTTTAAATAGACTGGTGAATTATCTTTATGCATGCTTCAGCCTTCCGTGCACTCTCAGTATTCCCTAACTCTCCTGTTCCCTAATATTCCTGCCAGTGTCCGAAGTTGCATGACAAAGTCATGTTTGGATTTTGTGCCCTACAGCTGTTAGCACCACCATGACAGTGGGCAGCATACTAACTTAACATAAATCCAGACAGCTTGATTAAAATCCATAGCCATGTCCAAATGCACCAGTTATGTAATTTCAGAATGCCTGAAAGCCCCAACATCCCATAAACCTTTATCTTTTTAGTGTGTTTTGTACTAAATTAATCTTTTTAAGTGATGTTCAACAGGCATTGCAAGTGTTTTGAGTATTTTAATAAATTTAATTACTTAACTATGAATTTAGTGATGAAATATTAAGTGCTTCAGTTTGAAGTACGGGATGTATAGTCTAACGCATCTGTTTTATTTCTCCTGGTCTTCCTTATGGCTATGTATGCTTATAAAGTAAAATGGGTGTACTTGTAGCTTTGCCTTGTAGCATTTGCAATGCATTGCAGAATTCCTCGTTTAGAAATTAAATTCTTTGGGCGACAGGGAATTAGAAAGTGACCATAAGCTGGTGTCAGTTTTCTGTGGAGCTCCAGCAGGTACTAGCCGCACCCTGTGAAAAGCCGTTCTTCATGAAAACTAATGTAGTCCCAGGAAAGTGGCACCTGCATTTTATATCCTGTGAATCTAGTATGGAAGCATAGAAGAAACAGGAACGGAAGCAAAATATTGTGAGTATAAAATGGATGAAAACATCAAATTAAAAGGTGCTTAAAATATACAGAGAGCTTCAAACTGAGATTTTTCCACAATGTCTCACTATACTTCAAATACTTTTCATATTTAAATTTTGCCATCTGTTTAAGGCTTTTGGTGTCTCGTGAGATATTTTCCCTTGATACATTGTCCCAACAGGTTATTCTGTCTTGTCAGATATGTCTTTTTTTCTCTCCGGGTTTTGTTTTACCTTTGAAATTGCTTACAATTAATGTTTTATTTATGAGGTATAAGCGCTATTGCGCATTGTTACTGTGTAGTTACTCATCATCATTAAGAATGAACAAATAATATTTTTTTATTTAGGAAAGCATTATGTACAAATTCAGGGCCTTTCTCTCTCTCTCTTTCTCTCTCTCTCTCTCTTTCTCTCTTTCATTAAACAGAAGGAAACCCAGCCAATACGAATAGTGATGATCAAAGCAACTTACTCTTGTTTATTGTGAATGTGTGCATATATTTCCAGAGTGTTTATTGCTCTTGTATTATCACTTTATTCATATGCTGATAAGTAGCACATCAAAATCTCATACAGAGTTTCTCTCTTTGTGCTAGTGCATTTTACGCCCTCGAACTCTTTGGCTTTCTTAGTTACCCATCTGCTGTCATTAGAGGAGAAGGAAGCAATGCTCTCACTCCACTTGGTATCATTTACTTTATAAGTTACTGACTTGTAGTCAGTGAGATGAAGTGTCAGTGCCAGCTCCAGCTCAACTCCAATGCAAGAGTCACAGTATAAAGTCCCTATTGGAAATAAGTGGCTCCCTGATGCCCAGAATAGGGAATTTAAGTCTTGGAGACAAGTTAAGGAAGAGATTAACTCAAATTCCACATTCTCCAAATTAAACTAAACACAGTGTAATCCTTTGACTGTCTGATGTGGCTGGATTGCTTTGTTTAGGGGAGATTTCGGCTGACTGGGATGGCATTGATTTACCTATTGAAACAAAAGCAAGTGTTTCAGTGGAATGATTTAGACATATTCTGTTGGAACAGGAGCATCGGATCCCGCGAAGGGGCTGTGTACCAATAAGATTTAAGGTTGGAGGTTGGAGCCCCAAGCAACTTTGGATATGGTAATGCCAAGCCCTAAGGCTCCCTTTATATTGAGAAATCAATAGTCCCACTGGCTCCTATAAAAAGTGTGTGGAGTGGAAATCAGTCACCTGTGGAAACAGCCAAAAAAAAATCCAAGCAAACAAACAAAAATGCTTCTTGAAGAGATGAAAGTGAAGGGAATGTCTAAAGCAAGTATTTTAAGACCTCTCTGATTTAAGGCTTTGCTCCGTACTGCAGGGACGTAGCTCCTTCTGTTCCCTCTGCTTGACTCAGAGCTGCATGGGTTCCCTTTTTTTTACAGAACAGCTGGCGCTTGCACTGCTTTAATCCAGCTGTTGGAGTTCTAGATGGTTTGTGAGAGACGCAGGTTCAGCTCCCTTCCCTATGTGGTCAGTGCCAATCTATAAAAAGGGCAAATCCTGAAGAAACATGACTGCCTGAAGGAACTAGTTCAAGACTGGATCTTTGCAGACAGATCCTCGTTATTTGATAGAATTTGGTGCTCTACATGAGAGATTCAGTGAGTGCAAAAGATGTTAAGGGTGTTGATTTATTGTTGTGCAAGTGCCAGCTGCACTTGGATAATCTGTATTACGCCCCTGCATATCGCGTTGGCGTGTGCGCCACGGGGCGCGCTCACCCCTTCCCTACCACGGCTCGCGCCGAGAAGCCACCGCTAGGATTGCATAGGGCGGGTGACACCGCCTTGCCCTGGGATTCGCTCTTTCAACCCAATTTGGTGACTGCCCCTCAGTCCTTAGCACGCGGAAGATCCTGCCTTTCCTTCGGATTTCTGGCGCATCGACCCAGCGTTGCCAAGGCAACCTGCTCCCGTGTTTTCCCCCTTAGCGCAAACTGCATCTCCCGACACTGGCAGCCTCAGATCATTGCCTGGGGTAGGGGCGGGCGGGCCCAGCGCGCGGAGGCACAGAGCCGTTGCCTTCTTGTTGGCTCGTCTGTGGCTACGGGGAGCAGCGCGCAGCTCAAGGGGCGCTCCGCATATTCAAGCTATAAGGCTAAAATAATTCTGTAGCGTTTATCTCCTGTCGTGGCGCCCTGAGGATGCGAGGGGCGACTCTGTTCACGCAGTTGTATTTCTGAGGCTTGAGGGAGAGCAATAGAGCATTCCCGCTAATGTATATGTAAATAGATCACGCGCTGTCGTTTGTAGAGTAAGGCACTCTTGCATTTTGTGCAGTAACAAGAATAGTAGATGGTACATCTTTCCTAATGGCAGAATTTGCATTAGCTTTCCAGCTCCCTATTTGGTCCCATTCAGCCCAGCTTTTTCTCACAGAGCTGTTCCAGTTTACATGGAATTCTGACTAGCGATGTTGGCCTCTGGTGTCTCATACCTTGAAAGTGTCAGAAGATACCCCTGGGCTCGCCAAAAGTCATCTTGCTATGACACTGTGCTGAGTGAGACCTCAGCGTACAGAGCCGCCTTCCTGAGAGGGAACAGGGTGCTTTTCCGGTGGTTTGTCAGCTCTGGACTTGTTTTTTTTTAAGAAACAAACAAAAGAAGTCTTGTTAGAGAAGATGAAATGGAAACTCCTTCCTCTTCTAATTAGCTGCTAGTAACCAAATTTTCTACTTCTGTTGAGCAGTAACATTTACAAAAATAAAGGGAATTCAGGAGATTGCCCAGCTTATGGTATTCGTGGTGATGTCCACATGAGCTCCAGTGGGCACAAATCCTTTTGTGCTCCCCGACATCACCCGAGAGCGCTGAACTGCAGCGCTTGGGCATTCACAGTGGAAACCAGGGTGATTCCCAGGTCACTAAAACAGAGTTGCTCCGAATGGTTTTACAGATGCCACTTGCATTTCCAGCAAAAATTGCATGTCCATTTTATTTAGAGGACACTTTACTACCACATCACGCTGCCCTTTTTTTTTTTTTTTTTTTTTTTTTTAATTAATTGAGGTTTCTTTTTCATTTTTTGGTTTTCCCCACTTCAGTGTTGCCTTTTATAACTCGGCCCCACACCAGTTGTAAGCAAGCAGCTGGCCAGCTCAACCTTTGAAACTAATGAGCAGAATCTCTTGCTACTGACTTGACCACTAAAGAAAATGCATCTATTAACCTCTCACATAACTAATACTTAAAATTTTAGAGCGCTTCTGTACATCAGATTTGTTTTACATGAGAACTGTGATATGACCTGCATATGAAATGAAGCAAGGTTTTGTTCACAAGCTGATGCTTGCTTATTGGTGCAAAAAAGTGGCTCCTCCTGGACCATGGCAACGGTACATACGGTACTTGATCTAAATGATGATCAAAGGGGATAATTAGCATAAGTTATGCTGTATATTTTATGATTTTTAATATTGACTATTTTTTTCCCCTGCAGCATTTTATTCAAATCACTTTGAGGAAAACAACAACAAAAAAAGGCGCCCTCTCCAAGAATTTAAAATCTTCATTCATCTGCTGCAATTCGTACGTGACCGGATTAGAGTATGTGGCATTTGTTGGAGGTCTTTCAGAAAGAATAGCCTCCCTCAGCTCTTCACCAGAGCCCTATACTGTAGCTTTGTGTTAATTAATGTAGCACAGATTTCCTCTATTTCATTGTTATTTAATTGGATCAAAGGAGTCTCTCTTGTGGGAAAACTGAAAGACAGAGGCAGTAGTAGCAGCTATTCATTGGGATATCAGTCACGTTTGCTACAGTCACATTTATTGATAATGAAGCATGTCAGCTCCTTTTTCTACATCTTGGGAATGTGGTGAATCAGACGTGTGTGTGCAGAGCATATGGAGTTGCAAAGGGATGGCTAGATGTGGTTAAACTAAAATGTATCTCTAACTACCCAGTATCAGTACATGAGGACATGTAAAGTGTTTGTAACAATTCAGACCGATTGGGGAAGCTGAGCTGTATCTTCCATACGATACAGGTCAGTTTCTCGTAAAATTTCAGGAAGAAAACAATGACCATATTAAAAGTTAGTGCTCAGAATTACTTGTACTATTAATTTCATAGGTATAGAGGTGGAAAAAAGCATTTGGTAGAGCATTTTGTGTGTATGAAAAGGATATAAGAAGAGCTGAAAGGACAGATAAGATGTTCTAGAAGTTCATCCAACGCTACAAAACGGCTGCTTTTCATTCAGGAACATGTGAATAAGGTTGCCTTCCCCTTCTCGGGCAGCTGTACCCTCTTTCTCACAAGATTTGCTAGCATCTCGACTTCCCTTTGTACCCTTCCTTCCTCTGCACGTTGCTGTAGTCCTCTCCATTCCTGCTGCGACGTGATGACGGAGGCCCTTGGAGGGTAGAGACAGTACTACATGTTTCTTTAGACCAGACTACATAAAAAGTTTGGCAGTAAATGGCTTTAGTTTTGTACTCTGCAAGGTACAATTAAGAACTGTAAGGAACTTTATATATTGGAAAGTGAATTTCTAATGTATCAGATAATAGAAATGGGAGGAGCAAGCTCATGATGTGAGAACAAAAAAACCACCAACCATGCACCTTGAATACGTAGCAGCAATGAGAGTTTTTGTGCTTGCACTGGTCTAAGAGAAGGCAAATCTAGGCAAAACAAGAAAAGACTCTCCGACAAAGCCGTGGTGACCTGTTACAGCTGTATCTGAGGTGCCTGAGGGACATAATGAAGCAGCAGCAGAAATTTCATTCATAATTAAACAAGGCTGAAGAAAGCAGAGAAACTTAGAGTACTGTGCAATGGGATGTTGACCTCCATCATGCTGCTCTCCAACTCTCTCATTTCTCCCTTTCCTGCTCTTCCCCATGCTAGCCCAGCTTCTTGTCTCCATCCATGACACCGCTGAAGACCAAAATACACTCAATGTGCAAAGGGAGCCCTCGCTACGTGTTGGTCAAGGACAGAGACCACTGAGAGACACTGAATTGTGATTGCTGCAGCAGGGGCTACGTGTTGAGAGATGACTGCTGTGGTAGAGGAGGTTCCTGTGGCCACTTTGAGCTGGCACAGTCTGTCTCAAATCCGACCTGAGCAAGTGTCACCGCTGCTCTCGTATTGCCCAGAGAGGGGAAACCACAAAATGTAGCAGCCCTGTCTGCTTTGGTGGGAAAAGGAAATCTCAGCAGCAAAACTGTGATCGGTGCTTTGTGGTGCTGGGTTGGGTATTAGGTTGTGGGTGTTCTCTGTGTATGTTTGGTTTTCGTTTTTTGTCCAAGTTGGTTTTCCTAGAGACCTGGACTATGATTTTAAGGCATTTTCTACTGAGTCAGTGAGTTTCCTGATCAGTGGTTTAATGTTTCATTTTCAGGTTTTGTGGGTTCTATCAGGATTATTTTTATAGATAAGGATATCATAGTGGCTATAACTACCATATCAGGAGCTACTGATGCCTTTTTTTTTTTTTTTTGTTTCCCCCTGCATCGCCCAAAAAGCTTGCACAAAAGACAAGAAAAGAAAGAAATATTTACTAAAGAAATAGTGCCAAAAACTGATCACTTAGACCTCTGTTGAACAGAAAATTGATTAACGTTGGGGGAACACTCAGAGAGGATTCCTGGAAAGTAAAAGCTTCGTAGAATACTTTTGCATTCTATATTTTGTGATAAAATAATTTTGAGCAGATGGGAGCTATGAAGAACCTTCCAATATAGAGAGATTACTCTATAATTACTTGTCATGGGGGTTCTTGCACTTTTCTCTGAAGCATCTGTCGTTGGCCTCTGTCCGAGACATAACATGGGATGGCAGGGACAGCAGGTCTGTTGACTCCTGTATTTCTGAAGTGTGGCATTATTACATTCAGATCTGTGTTGGAATTAGGATGCAGGTATTGACTGTCTTGTAGTTGGTAAATGACTCATATTCTCAATAGTACTTGACTGCAAAAACAGCCATTTAATTTTAGAAATGATGGGCTCGACTTGCTTAATACTCTCATTTTGCACTTTTCAAGGATGTACTAATTGATGAAATACACGGTGTAAAATTCCGTAGGGGTCTGAAGAGTACATATTGATATGTATTGATCATATTGCTCAAGTGCAGTTCTTTTAGCTGTCATTTAAAAAAGAAATAGAGCTATGTTTATTTTTATAAAAATTCTAATCCTGAGGTGTTTACCAAAGAGAAATATTTGACTATGGACTGCGTGCGTGATGCAGGCCCGGTGGATGATTTTAGGCTTTGTTTTGTAGGCATGATTATTTCAAGGTAGAGGTTGGCTGGAAGTCTGCCTTCGTCACGCGGAAGGAAGCAGAAGACGCCGCGTGACAACTTTAGTCCTGAGTAAGGAAGAAGTCCTGGCAGCTGCAGTTGCTGCTTACCCTGCCTTCACTGTCACTTCTTTGCCAAGTGAAGGAGAGGGAGGAAAACGTCAGAATAGAAAAATACATGATGTTAGCAATGCTGTGCCTCTCCTAAGATTCCCCAGTCAGGCATCCTTGCTGGAAAAAAACAGGTTCCTGAAAGTGTCTGGGAATTAAAAGTCCAAACTTCCATGGCATATGGCAAAGCAGCCCATTAACTTTCACCTTGAATTTGGCATCTCAGTCATGAATCTCTGCAGCAGAGAGAGTTTTTGGTGTGAACATGTTTGTATTTGCGTTCCTGCAGCAGATACAGAACTGCTTGAGGAAATGGGTGCAAACACTTTTTTTGGGCGTGGTGAAGCTTTGCTTTCTGTACTGGGCCACCCTGAAACCACTCAGCTCGATGTATAGGATGGACTTTCCATATATACTGCAGGTATATTTCTACCTTTAGGTAGAAAGGCTTTATTGGAGTTTGTAGGATATGAAGCAGCATCCCCAAACACTCAGACGATCCATCTTCAGATGATGTTGGGAAATGTCCGTGTTTCTTTGTGGCGGATTGATTAACTCTGGTTTTGTCAGCAGCGGCAGGCGGGCAGGCAAGCTGGGCCCGCTAAAGCAGATAGCAGGGCGGTTCTCTAGGCTGTTCTGCAGGAAAGGGAAGTGGTCGGCTTCTTTTGTTGTTGTTTTTGGTTTTCTTTTTGTTTTGTTTTGTTTTTTTCCTGAAAGATCACATTTTGTAATTCCGTTTTTAAAGTCAGCAACATTTTCCTTTAGGTTTCAGAGTGAGATAGTCTTTAAGAAACAAAACTCAAACACAAGGTAGAAATCTCGAACAGGATGAGGATCATTCAAGGTTAAATACAAATTTTTCAGGAAACGAAGTGTAGGAACTCAGGTTGAGGCACATATCACACCAGAGGTAACTCTAAGTAGTAGTCGGGGTGGGAAAATGTTTCAGAAGGTCTGTGAAAGAGGTAGCATAAATCGTATTTTTTAATTCATGAAGCTACTGAGGTTTAGTCCCGGCTGTGTTTCAGTGACCGGCTTTGCTTTCGGGTCAGTTCATAAGCTCAGGCTGGTTCCTTTGCGCTGGCTTGGCAGGCGCTCCAGGAGGAGGTGCGCGGTCTCCTGCCTCCATCCAGTGGCCTGTGCGGCACGGTGCAAGCGTGAGGTTTCGGGAAGCTGATTCCGGATAAAAACGGCGGGGAGCAGGTGACTGGCACCGTCTCCGTGCCGAATCAAGTGTGTTGTGTGCACTAGTTTGATAACGTGCACAAAAGGTGTTAGGGTGGCTCACGATGCTGGGAGCTCCTCTAGCGCTCCTGCCCTGTGGATGCGCTGGATATCGATGGGGTTGCTGTACCCGTGAGATACGAAGCTGCCGGCACCGGTGTCACTCGGGGCCAGCTTGGCGAGCCCGGGAGGCGCCAGCGGGACGTGCCGCAGGGAAGGGCCGCTCCAGGGACACGAGCTGCCTTGTTCAGGAGTTTACCCACTGATTTGCAAGACCTTGTGAAGTCGCCTCTTGCTGCTTTCATTTCTTTCTGTCCTTCAAGTGTTTGGGGTTTCTTAGGACCATTAACACACATTTCCAGGGAAAACATGACAAACGAGCCCTCCTTCAGCCTGGTCCTTAAATACTGTGCCGTACCTGAGAGACAAATTTTAAACTTGCTCTCAGCTATCTATTTGCTCGTGATATTTTGGTTCTTGTCCTGCGGCCGCGCTGTCGTGGCTCCGGCTGGAACGCGTGCTAGCGGCGGCAGGCAGCGGGGACCTGCCGTGCACCGAGCGTGGGCAGCGCGTCTCTGCTCCGCCGCTGCATTAGCCCCTGTGCTGCGCCTGGCGCCACCTCGCTCGCCAGGTGCCAGCCCCCGTTTCCGAGGCTGTTCACCAGAATTGAGGAGGCATTTTGCTTTTAAATGCCTTATTCTTTCATCTGTTTTCCAAGGCGAGCATTTGAGGGGATAACAAGATAGATCTTCTTACTTGTCTATCAACCTGCTGTGACTATGCTGCCAAGAAATGACTTTAGATGCCGTTCAGAGTGGGCAGAAATAGAAGAGAACTCTTCTTTCTAGTTCTGCATTCAGGGAATCAGTTCAAACGAGGTCTACACATCCTGCTGTTCAGGATGCTATCAAAATCAAGAGACTTGTAATTTCACTACTGCTTGCTTTTTAGGTGGAAAAAGACAGAATGGCCTACCCAGCTTCTAGTAAAATTTGTCAAGATTGTGTTTTCCTTCCTCCTTCATCCCTTTATTATTATTTTTGTTGCAGTGGGAGAAACTACAGATGACAACAAGCGAGAGGAGGAAAATTGTCTGTTCCGTCACGTTCCACGTAATCGCTATTACCTGCGTCGTCTGGTCGCTGTACGTCTTAATCGACAGGACGGCAGAGGAAATTAAGCAAGGCAATGATAATGGTAAGTATTTTATTTATCTCCTTCAGCCTTGTTCATAATGCGAGGGGTTGGCGAGGCAGCTGTGTAACCCGTCGCTTGCTCAAGTACCTCACTGCGAAATGGCTACGTCAGATGCTTTGGTGAAGGAGTAGTGAACACGTCGCTGTTAAAGCCTGTGCTGCTGAAACGTTTGCAACAGGCTAACTAGCCGGCTGGCTGCGCTTAGTTTGAGCTCCTGTTATCTGGGTGGTTCTGAAGATGCGTGAAAATCAAAGTGCTCCCTGCACTTGTGTTCGGTTTGTTTGGATTGCGCACCTGCACTCCTGCACCCTGCAGAACAGAGCAGCGCCCTTCCTGCCACAGCTTCCCGGGGCGAAGGGCAGGAGATGCAGCTGCAGCTGCACCCAGGTGCTTGGGGTGGGAACCAACCGGCGCAGGAAACCTCCCTTTTCGGAAGGAGGGTCACTGAGGCTGCCCTGACTCCAGCTGGGCTTCCCAAGGAAACGCAGAAAGGGGGAAGACAGGGAGAGGACAGAGGGGGAAGGTAAGTTCTTGGAAAAGCTTTAGAAACAAATTACTACTTAATTACCAGTAATAAAGCAGTCCCTGTGGATGCCACAAGCAGGATTTCAGCCTCATTATGCCTACTGGGTGCAGGAACTTCATTAATGTAGGAGTGATTTATTATTCAGCTAGTACAATTTATAGCAGAATAAGTCTATTAACTAAGCAGAAACAGTAAAAATGTGTTTCGTTTAGTTGCCTTAGCTCCTTTCAGACACCGAAGGCCCTTTATTATGTATCGAAATTCAGAACACTGGTTTATTGCTTCAAAATATTCAGTTAAAAGGATAACATTGAACATTCCAATGGAAGAATGGATTAAACTTTGTAAAATTTCTTAAAAGCTTTGACTTTAGGGGCCTAGGCAAAGTAACAGCCTAGCCTCTTGTGGCAGGCTAGCCTGAATTTTTCTTTCTTGAGTTAGCAGATTGAGCATGCCAGGTAAGGACACTCCAAAAACAGCCCCTGTGAAGACATATATTCCCCATATATTCTAATTTACTGCTTAAAAAACCTGATAAGTTAAAATGATAAATGTATTTGTGAAGGAAATCTACCGGCCATATATGCTATACTTGAAAATGTATCCTTAGCATAAACAGGTTTCTTTTTCTGCTATACCTCACTGTGTGGGTAAAGTATACTGCAGACTGATCTACAGGTTTCCACTTAAAATCTACATGAGACTTGAGGCTTTTCGGTCTCAAATGCTAATAGTGATGAGCACGATGCTAAAGATGAGAGAAAAGCAGCTTTACCTTTTTGATCTGAATTGACTTTATGAATTAGGCAGTAGAGAAGGTGGCCTCTACCTTTGTGCTCCGCTCTGAAGTCAACACAGGAAACAGAGCGGGCAGAACTTTGTGCCTTCTTGTTAGATAAGTATTTGATGCTGCTCCCGAACCCTGCCCTTCTTGCCAATGAGAGGACAATATGTAACAAGCTGCCTCAGTAAGTCACTGCAGATGAATATATAATACGAAGTCTTGTTTTGCTTTCCTTCTAAATGGTAACCCTGTTTCATCTTGAAAAACTTCCTGGGGGGACAGGACTAGGGATGGCTAGAAGTTTGAAGTTCTACTTATGAGTAAAACATAAATCACAGCATTCATTAAAAAGGAGAAAGGTGTGGGCTGCGGATAAGCACAACAAAACCGATAACATGAATATTTACTGTTACACAGAAAGTGTAAGAATCATAGTTAATCATGCTATGCTCCAAGTATTCACAACAAGATAAGAATTCAGTGCTTCCCAAATTTGGTTCATGCTTCTCCACCTTAAAAATGGATTCCTCAGAGCTACTTGCAACACGCAGACCTAAGTGTTCTTGAGGAAAACTCTTTCACCCCAGGACTTGCTTATTGGGGAAAAAAGGTAATTTTAAAGAATCAAATTCTTTAATTTCTGGAGAGGAGGAAGGTGTATATAGTGTGTGTGTGTGTGTGTGTGTGTCTATAGTGTGTATCTAGCTTACATATAAAAAGCACAGATAGTTTGCTTTTCTTTTTGTTCTTTCATTATCTTTGTTAAAATGAAGCACTGAAAACTGGAGCAAAAAGACTTAGTATTTTTAGGAGAAATCCAAGAATATTACTGTCAGTTAATACTGCATAAAGTTAACAGTATTTAAAATTATTTAAAGTGAATGATTTTCTTTCCCTTGTGGAAGCATTTGACTCAGATAAGTAAGTGTGCACAAACCTAACCAATAAACCAATTCAGGTTTTTAAAAAAGTGACCTCTTAAACATAAGTACTGAGGTCTGCCCCTTGTATTTAATCTCTAAATGTGACGAGGCAATGTGTTAGGAAAGGATATTAAGAAAAGTTAAGACTAGAGAAGTTGTCCCTTAACTTTTGAAAATGCAGCTGCAGTGATAAGGATTTAGAATGATGTCCTTAATACAGAAGTCATTTATTCTGTTAAAGTTTTAAGGCTACTTTTAGACAAAAGTAAATTATCTTAACATTATTCATATTATATGAAGTTCTGATGATCTCCTCCGTAGTTTGTTTTGGTGTTGGCATCCATAGATTTTCCTGTACATACAGGATTGATGCAAAGAAAAACAAGACCAGATGTACCCCATGCTCTTTTACTATCCACGATATAAATCCTGCTTTTCTGATGCGGGTGGGCTCAACGGGGACAGGCCAGAGGGACTAGAAAGGCCGAGGCAGGCAGGTCATTCAGCATCTGGAACTCTTTCGACTAGATCTGCTACACCTTGGCTTCACCACGAACGTAGGCCAGATAAAAAACATGGTGAACGCTGGTGCTCCACAGGCTGCAGCAATCCTTGATTTTAGCAAGACGAAAACTTACTGCTAAAGATGTGTGCAATATCGCGAAGCATCCAGTTATCTTGGTTTGGGTATGAGTGTTTTTACGTAAGCAAGCCATGAACTGGGGGAACATTACTAGAGAACAGCAAAATATTCTATTTCTCAGCTACACCAAGTATAACACTTCTGCCACGGCCTTGAATTTCTTTCTTACCCAAGTTGTGGTGGTATCAGTTGGTGTTTGGGGTCAGATGAGGTTTCTTTGCTGTCCTGCTGCGTTTAAGATAGGAAACGGATGCTGTTTTCTGCTTCCTACGCTGGGGACACAGTTGCCCGGATGGCCTGTGGATACCTGGGCATTCTTAAAACGCTGCTACGGCTAAAACTTTATTTTCAGCTGTGTATATAAAACGCTGGTAGTGAGTGGAACCCTTGTCCTTCACAGGCGTCCTCGAGTGGCCCTTCTGGACAAAGCTCGTGGTGGTGGCCATCGGGTTCACGGGCGGCCTCGTCTTCATGTACGTGCAGTGCAAGGTGTACGTGCAGCTGTGGCGCCGGCTGAAGGCCTACAACCGCGTCATCTTCGTGCAGAACTGCCCCGACACAGCCAAAAAGCTGGAGGAGAAAGTCCCGCCGGGCCCCGGCGGCGCGGACGCCAAGGACGCCGTGGTGGTGCCCGTGGCGCGCGCGGGGACAAACTCGCAGCCAGCGGCTGCGGAAATGCCGCCCGAGGTCATGCCGGTGTGAGGGGACGGCGCCGCCTCGGCCCTGCGGAACGAGCGGTAGCGCGCGGAGACGGAGCAGCAGCGACCGACCGGGCGCTCTTTCTTTCAGTAAAAACAAAAAACAAAAAAGCAACGCAAACACCAGAACCGCGGCACGGAAACGGGTCCAGCAAAGCAGCTTGTTACTGTATGGGACGTGACCATTTGTGAAGTAGTTTCTCTACTAGTCAGCCAAGTGTAGTGAAAGTGCAAGTGTAGAAAGTGCAATAGAGAACAAGTTCAACAGACACTGCCAAACCAACGTGACAAGGGGACTAGAGCTGGGAAAGCAGAAACAGACCTAACCACTTCGTTTACAGAAAACAAAAACCTCTCATCTGTTTGTTACTACTGAGGGTCTTGTTTGCTCGTTATCTTCTCAAAGATACACCTCAAAACACCTCCGGTCCAGTTATGTATGTTAAGTGAACAGACACGTACAGAGCTGTAGCCCAGCAAACGCTCCCAAAGCCTGAGGTAACACAGGTCCGTGCAGCTCCACTGCAGCCTGGGTGTTTCGGCAGCTCTGTCAGCTTCAGGATATTTGAAGGGGACCGTTGCTTTGGAGTGTGTCTGAATTTGTGAGAGTAAGGGATTCCAAACAGTGTAACCTCACGCCTCTGGGAACTACAGCATCTCCTTAAACTACAGCTGCTGCTAAGGAAAAAAAAAAAAAAAAAGGGGGGGGGGGGCAATTT
>JAYECN010521312.1:0-41604 GCA_035222435.1 Microcambeva ribeirae | reverse complement strand
AAATTTGTAGGTACCCATCTGGAACAGCAGCTCGGCTCTTTATTTTACTTTGTAAAAGCGAATTAGAATTCTCTTTAATAAATTTGATATACAAAGTTTTAAAGAAAAGCTGTAAGATAAAAAAGAAGTTTACTGCAGAAGCACATAAATTTAAATTGAACAGTATTAAAGGTCTGGAAAAGGAAGACAAATAGGGAAGATGGAAGCTTTTTTTTTTTTAAAAAAAAGATTCATGAGACAGAAGCGTAGGTGTCAGAGAACGTAACTAGTTATCCTAAAAGAATTTTAGTTTTTGTTTCCCTGAACTGACTGAAAAGTAAATCAATGGTTTCTCTCTGTACAATGGCAAACTTGAGGTGAGATTGTTGAGCAGTTCAGCAGTTTAAGCATTCTCATGTAAAAAATGAAGTGTGAATACCATTAAAAAGTGCAATAGATAAATGAATGTAGATATAAAACTATGTCTGACAGGGTGAATTATATAACGAACCAATTTTGTGATTCGTTTTTCCTACCTGTGGTGTTGCCCATCAGGACACGACAGCCAGCAGTGACTACGCGCAGGCTTGGGCGAGGCTGGAGCCTGGAGGTCACAGAAAAAGCCAGAAGCTCCTTTTTGATCCTGCAGTTAGACAAGGGGCAGCGGGAGAGCAAGTAGCTAACCAGCAACTAAAGAGCCAGAGAAAAGATGGTGAGACCACTGGTTCTTTCACAGGGGGAAATCTGCCATAATTGGCAGAGTCTCTTACAGAAGTCTTACAGTTTCTAAGGATAAATTGACTCATTCGATACCCAACTTTCTGTAATGAAATAACAGAATTACTGAGGATGCTGTGCCTAATGGGTACTGGAATTTATATATTAAGCATTCCTTTGTGAACATATTTATCTTGGCTTTAAGTCTCAGCACGAACCGAAGCAGCATTTGTATCTGCTACCAGGTTGTTGTGTTCCTTTGTTTTGAAACTGGTAACGTCATTTGGCTGTGACAAGTGACTGTCATTTGGCTAGACAGTGTATAAAGTCTTGGAACTTGAATAAGCCCTAAATGCCTGTTCTCATTTATCCTCAGTTGCTCCAGCTGGGTTGGATTAATGTTCAAGTCTTTTCAAATAATGACATTTGCTTTTCATATAAAATAACTTTCCAATTATCCAATTGCATAATTAGAATTATAACAGCTTCTCCTTTGTGATACAAGGGCAGCCAAATCCATTCTGGATTTGGAATTGTGAAAGAAGCTTCAGAAGGTCTTCAACAAACCATGACAGCACCAAGAAATGCCCAGTAACTGCAGGTACTTAAAAGATTTTACAAAGGCTTGGTTTTCTAAAAGTGTAATTATTAGGCACATTTAAATGTTTGGATAGATATTTACAACAAACCCAAATGAATCACAGGAAAACTGACTGAACAGGAATAACATAATGAAAGGTAATGAAAATGTTTCTGAAACAGCAGACGGTTTCTTACTGACAATTTTACATTCATTTAAACAAAATTATTCTCTTTTTTAGTCTGCTTGTTCCTTGACTTGCTGTAGCACCACGATCCCATAGAAAGCACTTTAGCCCTTCTTTCAAAGGTTTACCAACCTCACTCGTACTGTTGTTTTTCTTGAACAAGTATAAATTTCAAATCAAAGAAAGAACACTTGTCGCTTCTGAAAGCAGATCTATGGCATCCAACAAGACTACTGCACGTATATTTTTAACAATGTACTGCAGAGTCAGCAACAAAATACACAACTTGCAAACGCATTTTGTACCAACAGCTTCAACTTCACAACACTATTTTGGCACTCGCGCAACTGAGCTTCCAGTTAAATTTAAGAATGGAGAAAAACCTCAGTTGAAATCTGCCCCCCTATCCCTTTGAGATATTTATTTGTGGGAAAAGCAGCAAGGTGGGCTGCTGGGAGCAGCAGCATGGGTTACGGAAGCATTAACAGTATCACCCCGGCAGCCCTCTCTCTTGCGGAGGGACAAGGATGGTCTCGGGCCGTTTGGGACTCGGTGCTGGCCGGGCCTCTGCCTCTTCAGCACTGGCACCTCTTCAAGAGGAGGAGCTGCTGTTGCTGCCCTGGGTACAGGGCTGCACGGGTAAGGAGGTGCACGAGCCAGGCGCTCGCACTGCTGCACAAAGCACAAGCGCCTGCACTGGCCACATGACTGCGGGGTCTGTGCTGCAAAAGCAGCGAATTTAAAAGCTTAAGACACCGTCTAAAGAGTTTTAACGAAGTGTGTAATGATAGAGCTAAAAAGGATCAGTACTGAGCTGCCCATGGAGCCACAGCGTATCCCAGGCAAGGGCACCGAAAGCAGAATGTAGCAGACTAAAGCCAAGCTTTCATGAAGGTAGGCGGGAGTAAACTTGCTCTAAGGTAAGATCTAGATGTTTACACTAGATGCTTTCAACATGTGAACATGCATCTATCCTCTCCTGACTTCTTCAGTTATCAGCATTATGATTATTTGCAACTGGCCTAAACATCCTACCGGGGACTATTAGTAGCATTATGAAGAGCTGCGGCTCCTCCAGTGGTGCCATTCCCACACTGCTGGGTTGGAAAGCAGTTTTCTGTCCTGTCCTGTAAAAAAAAAAAAAAAGAATAGTAATCTCCCCATTACCAGAACAAATCGTTTCTAAGTGCTAATCCTGCAATGGAAGTGACTCTATGATGAAATTTTACTGTGTGTAGTATTTGGAACTACAAGTTTGTGTTTCTTGTTTAACTCCCTTCTCTTTTGCAAAAGAAAAATTACATGTTTCTGTGAGTGAATGTATATTGAAAGACAGAAGGAAAGGGTAAGAGAAGTAATCTATCTTGCTTATTTGTTGTGGAAAAAAATTGTATTTGTATTAAAGAAATGACCGAAAAAAGTGATCTATGTAGTGATCTACGTTTGTCATTTCGCTTCAGCCTTCTTTGAATATTGCTACATGACCCCCTCACTGTCCCGTGACACTGTCCCCAGGGTGGCACCGGGGTTCCCAGGACAGTCCCGGTGACCTCGTCGTGGTGCTGAGGTCCCCACCGGTGACACTGTCCCCGGGGAGCTCTGCTTCACATCCCAGGTATCCATCTGGCTCATGCTATGAAGGTGACACTAGGAGAGCTATAACCTACACTAGCTTCGTCCCTGGACTTCCTTTATTTTTTAAACAGCTCAAGGGTAATATTCACAAAAACACAATAATCTGCAGTTGATTAGTGCGGAGAGAATGAAGACAGAGGACAGGATCAAACGCGTGTTTAAGTGTGTTAACTACATGAGGTCTTTCTTTTTTTTTTTTTTTCTTTTTTTTAGCAATGGCTAACTTCTCTTGAAAACCGCCCAGGGAACTGTCCAGCCTGTCTGACATAAAGGAATCGGAACAAAAGGTATCCGTTAGGTTCTGCCAGTTCAATAAATAACATGTTATTTTTTTCCTCAGAACTACCATATAGTTAAAATGCCTTTAGACTTTATACACACTTCATAATTTGAAGAAATAAGGCTATAATGAAGTAATGTTGTATATGCATTATTATATCGTGTATGTATATGTTTCAAAGATAAACAGGTTCTAGCAACTTTAATAATGGTTCACAAATGGCACAAGAGTGAAAAGTAAAGTAACAAGACTTAGGTGGCTTTTATTTTAATGAACTCAGAAAAAAAAGACACCAGCAAAAGCTTAATGGCTCTCAAAAGTAAGATTGCTACTTACAGAAACCCTGAAGAATGCAGTCAAAATAAATCAGTCTAGAAGAAAGTTCAGGCTTTAGAGAATCTCCTTCAAGGGCCACTTTACCTCTAGAGTTTATTACATTTCAAGAGCTGGGGAAAAATAAGAAGAATGCATTAAAAAAATATAGGTAAGAATTTTTGGCAAGATATGTCCTTCCCAGCATAGAAGCTCTCAGGCAAAATTCTCATTGTGGAAATTAAAAATAAGTAACTGAACAAACAAAAGTCAAGCTCTGGGTTTCTTCTTTCTCCTTGCCACCACTGGTATTCTGGAAAAACAAAACAAAACAAAACACAACACACTCTTCTGGTAAATTGGTCTTGCACTTTATCAGCTTAAGGCCAGGGAGTAAACTGAAACACAAACACTTGCCAGCTACATAGCAATTTTTCTTATAATTCAATCAGAATTAGTTCACACCCAGAAGCTGTTTTTTCCCTACCTATACATCAGATCAACAAGGTAGTCAAATAATTTAAAATATTTCAACTATCACTTCAACCACAGAAGTAATACTTTTATACACACACATATCTCTGTATATCTCTATACTTACCATGAGAAGGCTTTCTTGTACACCACACAATTGTACTGAGGCCCAAGCACGTGAAGATCATCAGTGGGGAATAGTTACTCCTACTCTTATTAACAGACGTTTGAACTGTGGCTGCTACATCTGCCCACAACATCTAGGAATTCTTAGTAATTCGCTGGCGCTCCATGTCACGCAGCTTCGGAATAGACGTTTTCACTGAAGAGGAAAGTTCTTCCTCAATCCAAGGGGCCTGCTCTATAACAGGCAGCACTTGCTCCCATTAGTGAAACGAGGCTATCACCCCTCTCCGCAAAACTGTGTGTGCCTAAAGGCACCCCAGGCACTGCCCCAAGACACGGATAAAGCTGGCACTAGCTCCGTCCGCTGTTTAAAGGCTACCATTTACACACTAAATGACATAGGTATTCTCACCGTTAACAGGAAAAGGGAAGGGCTTCCTACTAAAAAATATTTCTGCCTAAATCATGAGTGCTCTACAGCCAATGAAGAGGGAGCGCTCCATTGAGCATTTCAAGATACAAACTATGATTTCCTCCTCAGCTTAGGAGCCTGCATCCTGAAGAGCAGGTAAAATGTGAGAGGCAAAAACACATGCAAGATTTTAGGCTTTATTTATATTCTCAAGTTTTTCCTAACTGCTTGCTGAAAGTTTGTTCTCTAACATAGGTACACAGTGAGATAATTAAAAATGCAACCAGAAAAGCCTTTGCAAATATAATTGGAAACACTAGATTTATTCTTACAATTCCCTTCAGCTGTTTCAACTTTTGAATCAGCTGGTGCTCATTAAACCATGTCTTCTGCTTTATTCAGTTCTTTAGATTCCACCTCTGCCACCTCAGGGTGGCTGCAAGCAGCATCCTTAGCCGAGAACTTTCTCATTTTAATGTTTGGCAGTTTCTTCAGATCACCATCCCATTCTCTAAAAGGAAAAAGAGAAATCCCATGATGTCACAGAAAACAATCAACAAGGTAAACAGCAAGAAAGCGGCAGAGCTATTTCTCCTCTTCTCTAAAGATGCTAACTCAAGGTGAGCCTGTTCTAAGTTACACTCTCGGTTCTGCTGCAGCATAAATGACCTCCAACACCTGCACCTTGTATGCTCACTACAGCAGCTGTAATTTCTCTATGAAGAATTTAAATTCTCTCAGATTTGACATCTGGTTAAAACAAACAAAACCCCCCCATATAACTGATTTCATTCACACCGATTATTTCTATCCTCTTTAGACCAATTGAGTTAGGTTTGACAGACTAAACTCCCAGTCTTGCAAGCAATAAGAAAGCAGCTTGGATAAGTTTATTTATTTGGATGCTCAGTCTGCAGAACTAAGATCACATGCACGCTAGCCCTCAGTTCTGATTTATGGTTAACTGTTGGCATCTCATTTATCTGATTTCAAGAATACAAAGAGCACTAGTAAAGTTTAGTTCACATACTGCGTGCCTTACTTTGAAAGGCTGCATAAAGGCAGAAGGAATCATTCCGATACCAGGTCAGCTCTAGTACTCAGTTAATATGGTGCTTGATTATAGTTAAGTGCACTTGAAGGTAATGTTTCCCAGGGGCAACGATAATATTTACAAATTATGAGATGGACAAACTTGTTTTGGCTCTACCAAGATAATAAAACAGGAACATTTCCAGCAGATGTCTCAGTACAAGAAGTCAATTGGGTATTCATAACCACACAGCAGCCGGAGGCCTCTGCTTTGGGGTTTCTGATTTCATTTCAACACCCTGTGACTGTGACGTCTGGCAACGCAACAGGGCTCAGAGTCAGTGATTTATCACCCTGTGCACTTAGCACTCAACAGGTCTTCTCTTTTTCCTTTTACGTATCTCATTTACTAGAGCTGGCAGCAAGAGCGTGCACTGACTCCAGCAGCAAGGCATATTAAGTTCTCGGCCTACAAGAACTAGTTGCAAGTCCCTTAGCTTCAAATTTTTTAAGTGGATGTAAATTGTCAGCTCTCTCATAATTTTTATTTAGTCTATAAACACACGCACTGCTGCAGACTGCATTACACCTCGTTGGCTCTTGTATATTAGAAGACTAGAAAATTTAGTAGGCATTTTTAGCTACTTCATGGTAAGTCCTGACTATAAATAATTTAAGTCACCCTATCATATGACTATGATTACCATCTGAAATTTCATTTATGAAGATCTTACGTTGAACAGAAAATCTGACGTTAAATACATCTTTTATCTTGAATACTAACAGTGAATCCTTTCAGTAATAATCAGTGAGCTGAAGCTGACAGTTTTAGATAAAAAGTCTCTAAAAATAGCAAAAATAAAACAACTTACGTTACAGATATAGAATCGTAACTGTTAAAGTTTTCTAAACCCTCCAATATTTTAATGTTTATCTGTCACCAGTTTAACCTGTAAGAGCTAAGAAATGCCAAAAATAGAAATAGTGCCAAAAAATAACAAAATATACGTAATCTGCTTTTTCAAACAAGGAAAAAAAAGTTCCTCATAGTTCTTACACAAATTATTTTTATTAAAAGCAAGAAGTTATAACATGCCAACATAGTGTTGGCATGCTATGGAAATAGTGTTCAGCACAATAATGAAGTAATGATAAAGAAAGCTTACCTGAAAAATTTAAGGTGCTTGGTGTTCAGAATGTCTGGGATTTCTAAAAGGAGTGAAATTAAATCCTGTTAGGTTTGTTATATCATCCAAGTGAGCCTCTTTCCAAAGTCAGAAATGTGAACAAATGGGCTGCGCATTTTATTTCCAAGAAAGAAACAAAAATAATGAGGATTTGTATTAAGGGGGGGTCCAAGAGCAATACTTAAACCGAAAGACCTCTCACTGCTTAAGTAAAGGTAAGAGCATCCTTGTTTTACTCAACAGTATTTCCTTAGCATGCACAAGTTCCTTTTTTTTTTTTTTTTTTTTTTTTTTTTTTCCAGCTACTTGTGAAATTTTTACAGGAAGGTGGTATCTCACCTAAAGATGGAAAAAGGACCTTTCTACGTGCTGGGGTGGAACAGCACAGGAACATAAGACCCTGCGGCTGTGCCCAGCTTGGACTGGATGGTCTCTATAGAGAAAAAAGGGGGAGAGGAGCTGATGCTGGTATCATCAGAGTGCCCTTCCAGAGCTCTGCCTTGCAGCACATTCTGGGACAACTTGCTTAGATGTTTTATTTCCTTCCAGAGCACAGTTTGTTGCAGCTGTAATCTTATCTCTCTCCCAAAGCACTAGGATTTGCACAGATTTACACAAACCCAAATGTGGACTGAAATGTTTCTGGCCTAAAACAGATTCCAAGCAGCACAGTCATGTCCATTAGAACTGTCACAGAGAGCAACACCTGCAGTCAGCTCAACAGATGGTATCGTAGGCTGAAGTTAAACAGGGAAAAGGATGTTAGAAACCGTAGCTGCTCTTTATAAAAGAGCAATTCAGTTGCATGAAAGTGACCGTTACAGAAAATGGCAGGTAACAAACAGTGCAGAACCAGACTTTAGCAGATACATTAAAGATGTATCATTTACAATTAAAATGAACTTCCTTATATCCTGAAACTTCAAGAATTAGCTAACAGAACTGGTACATTTAGCTTTAAAGGTCATTTTACACTATGCTTCTATGAGAACATGGAAAGTAATTAAAAACCAAGTACAAAAAGTGTAGGATTTTTTTGATAAAGGAGTTATGATGCGTTTCAGCTGAGAGCGTGCTGAGCTCCAAAGGCATACACAGCTTTTCAACTCCCAGGATTCCCTTTCAAAAGCTTTGCTACGAAGACCATTAAAAAATGCAAATGACAATGTCATGAAGAAAAATAGCAGCAAAATTAGTTTAACTACATTTAAGAAGTAAGGAAGTGATAAGTAATTGCCAGCTCAACAGGCTTACAGACAGTCTGTATGTTCCCCTACTGGTAATATACATTTTCTAAATGACTAAAATCCACTATGCATTTGCATAACAGTGAGTAAGGAGGTTATCTAAATTTCTATTTGCATACACCTCTTGCAATACATAATTTTTAAGCTTTCTTAAATGTAGACAAATCATATCACGCAATCACTTCATAACAAATATGTAAGCAAGAAGCAACCCTGTTCAAGAACAATGCTAGAGTCAGTTACAAGAGCTCCCCACACTGAAGCTTCCAGCAGTAACTAGCAAGAGCAGAAAAGCAGTTTCCAGCTGATTTCCATTTATCCCCTATCTCTAATTACAGTATTTAGCAGCAACTATTATCCGAATGAATAGCATGTCCTAGACAGACAGCAAAACCTGCAGCAGCTGCGATAACAAATAATGAATGATTTGAGTGTGTACTTAATATGTGAAGTTGCACCCTGCTCTCTGAAGGCCTTCCTTACTAATATTATTATAGCTTCAGATTTGGCTTCTAGATTTTCCTTTATTTTTTTGTTGTGCTTGTATATCTGACATCTTTTTATCTAGTCCTATTGTTTTTGACAGTTTTTCCACAAAGCAGTAAGAAAAAGTTGACAAGTTAAAATGTAAAAGCAAAACCAGAAAGGAGATTTACTACAACTGAGCAGTTTTGAGACAATCACCTCTCTCTTCCTATGATTTCCCCACACACTTTTAAGAAAACAAAAATGAATTTCCAGCATGCAAGAAGTCATACAGAATTCATCTTCTGTAGTACATGAAGGTATTAAGTAACCCTAGGAACATTTTTAGAGCCATCCATTTTTTTCTATTGGCAAAATCCATTTGGAAAGGAGAGGGAGAAGGAATACAACGTAACACAAATCTTGTTTGTCAAATCTCACTTCAGTTGCAAAAGATCTATATACTGTTACCTGCACTAAAGAAACAATACAAGCAAAGATGCAGAACTGCCAGAAAGCAAAGCAGAAACATATGGATCAGAAATTCACATTGCATCTTTCTTTCCCAACTCATCCCTGAATCAATGCAAGAACTCCTAGAAGTTTCTTCTGAGGAGAGAAAAATAAAAATAAAGCCTAGAAATTTTACTTAGGTTATAGACTTGTGAACAAGGGGCAACATTGTGCCTGGCGGATTATTTCTAATGCCTTTACATACCTATTCCGTAGCCTTCATAGAGCTGCCTTTCACGTTCCATGGTCTGCCTGATGACTGTTTCCCGAGAACCATGCTGTCTTCCTTGTCTACCTTTAATACTGTTTTGCAACTCTATCTGCTCCAATTCAGCATTAAATCGACCCATGTAACTGAAAGAAATGAAATACATTTATGCCAGAAATAGTCAAACAAAATTTTTGGAAAACAGAACCACTTTGATTGTGCTTATTTTCTGAATTTTAAGCAAGTCCAAGATACATTCCTCAAGTTTGAAATGCTATAGTAACCTTCAAAATGGAAACTCTATTCAGTACATACAGAAGCAGAAGATGATCTGCATCGACAATTATTTTTATGCTTTTTTTTTCTTCTTAAGTTTTAATCAGACTCCCACATTACCATAACTCACTTCCTGGAGACAACAGTGTTAGATCTAAGTTTTCCTGACTTCTAAGCACTGAACTTCACCATCTCAGCAGAGGTTTTTAAAGTAAATTTATTTCTTGGCATAGGTAACACATTATCTCCCAAACAGCAAACCGAATACAAAACAACCCAAGTTTTTTATTGCCTTTGCAGTTCCACTAGAGGTGACTAGGAGGTTACGGGGTTCACTAGCAGTAAAGAAACACTCCAGAAGTTCTTAAAGGAAACTGGAATGGCACACCAGTGAAAGAATCCTTATCTATCACACCAGCAGCTAGCAGTCACAAAATGGTAGAAGACCATAGCTATTTATTTTCCGCAGCAAATAAATTGCGAAAATGGCTCCATTCAAAGGAATTCTGTTCCTGGCCTAAAACTCAACCAACCTGAGCACTATTTAATTTTCTCACTATGTGTATACATTTTATTACATAACTGTCTGCAATCTTAACAAAATTAACTACTTGATATTTTTAGTAATAAATTTAAAATTTATTCCTCCAATTCACTATTGTTTCAGAGATCTTATTTAAGAATATTATTTTTTAAGGACAAGTCAAGCTTTTTATCCCGTTTTTAATCCCCATCTTACTTTTCAATCAGTTCACCAACATCCTTCTTTGTGTATTCGGGCTTACTGGGGTCAAGGTGACTTTGAAACCACTGTAATTTTTCTCCTACAAGAATAAAGTGAACATTAATGATTACATTATCACTCTAGAACATACTAAAGTTTTTCAAAGTTTTTGAAATAAACTCCCATTTCTCAAGGTTTTTGAATAGCGTTATAGAAATTTGGCCCAATTATATATTGTGCATAAGATTGTACATAAGGTGGCTGTAAGAGGAACATTTTAAAAGGCATCATTTCAGATGTCTTTTACATTTTCCTTTAGTATATATATGTAAAAAAAAAAAGTTGTTTCCTTTAAACTACTGGAAGTTAGTGTCTAAAATATCACTGGTGTCCACTCTGGACAAGCTTTTTAAGATGGCAGACATTCTGTTTATATTGCCTGCTGGTCACATATGCTGGCAAAAATTAGGCTATACTCTGAGCCCCAAGCTTGACCCTGCATAAGTAAATATGTCAAGTACCTTAACACTCATGTAAAATCTGCATTAAGATTATGGAGACAGATTATAGGGAATTATATCACCTCTGAATTATAACTAGTGTTATCTATAAAGTTGGTAAAAGTTAAATTCTGTGATATAAAGTACTGTACTCAGTAACTGAAGTCCCCACTCACCAATGATACTCAGACGCAGAGCTTTTTCAGTCTTCAACCTAGCAAAGAAAAAACAAAACAATCAAGAATTAGTGCTGTGCAAATAATTATCTTTATTTTCTTTCTCAAAAAGTCATTCTGAATCCAAAATAAAAGTCAAGATAAAATTTCAAATATAAATATTTGTCAAACTGTAAATCTTATTCTAACTCATGACCTGCACTGTACTAAAGAAATTCTTTTAAGTATTTCTAATATTCTGCTAGTATATTTGCTCAGTTTGCTTAAAGAATAAAAAAACTACTACAGCCCCTTGCATCCTTGCAAATTAGACATGCATTGTGAAAATATCATACTAATGATATTAGTATGAGAATTAATAATCTTTTAATAATTGACATCAGTGATGAGTGTATATCCAAAGTTAATGTGCTAAGACACCAAAATTAAAATCTATACAAAAAAGATAATCCAGTTAATTTTTTTTTTTTTTTTCAATCTCAATTCACAGGTAGGATACTAAAGCGTTTTGAACTCCAGAATACAGAGGTACTCTATTCAGTTTGGGATTAACTGCCCTATTGACAGGTTCTCAGAGACTGAGTTTCTAACAGCAAATACAATGACCAATGACTCATGCATTTAGTCCCAGAGCTCTTCGATTCAGTTGGCAGCAAAGAAAGTTGCTGACCATCATTTAATTTCAAGAAGCAGGGATAAAATAATACATTATTGGGATAAAGAGGTCATTTGCCACTGGAAAAACACCTCAGCCATGCCTAGTTAAGTAAATATATCCAAACACTTGTGGTAAATTTAAGGAGTTTTCTAGTCTTTAATAACAGTAATTCACTGTTTTACAAAGAAAAAATGCCAGCAAAATTCAACACAGCTGAAAACTAATATCCTCCTTCATTATATTCCTTTCTTTCTCTCTAGAATTTAACGAGTATTTTGCAATTAACTGAAGTAGCTCAAAGGTAGCACAGAGATCTGTCACCTGTTGTAAAAATTTAGATCACAGGATTTTAGTTTCTAGAAACTAACACGACAAAAAACAAACATGTCAGTTCATTACTACTATGAGGATTAGTTTTTAGGACAAGTATTTCTCCCTGTGCAGACACTCCAAAAGCTGGCTGAAGGACTCAAAATACGCAGGTATACAAAATAAAGGAGCAGATGCATAGCACGTGCATGCTGCTGAGCAAGAGTTCCATTCACTTCAACATATGACTCCTTTTACTTCTAGATACATCTGCAATAAGCATTTTAATGCAAAATGTTCTTAAGTCGCACTGCGGGGTTTGGGTTTTATCATACATACCAAAAAAAAAAAAAAAAAAGCCTATAAATTAATCAAAAGATTTTAGAGTTTACACAGAAGAAAATCAGCTCCTGTGGGTTGTAAAGTTGTCTTTCATGTCAGACAGAGCTGGGATTAGACTATTTAAACAGGAGTAAGATCAGAACTCAAGTTTATATCTCTGTTGTAGAAAATGCCTCAGTCTAAACTGTGCTAGGAAGATCACAGAGGGTTTACAGCTCAGAGCAGACTTTAGAAGAGTGATAGTGACCGAGTAAAGGATTCCCTTTCTCCACTTGTTGGTAGCAGCCCTTGCTGTGTACCCTGCAGGGCAGCAAAGCAAGCGGCGCTCATCTGCTGGGCATCACCACGGAGAACACGCTGGTGCCAGCCAGAAAAGCTGCCCGATTCACCAGAACTTAGGCCACTTTTAGTCTTTTTAAAGTATCATTCTTTTCCTGGTTCCACCAAAAGGATCTGCAAGAATAAATCTCAGAGTATCACAGCTGCAAACAGCACCACTAGGAGCATAACCATTCAAGGGAGATTAAGAGGCCAGACAGGAGGAAAAAGAAAACAAAAAGCTAAGGAAAAACGAATAATAATAAAAAATAAACAGCACCACAAGGAGACATTTAAAAGCTTCCACTTACTCCTAAGGGGTCACTTCACACCATATCAAGAAAATGTAAAAACCTCTTAGCCTTCCTATATCAGAGCATAATATTAGACTGATATATTTACAATGAAAGTGCACAGACTCCTGAATAATTTACAATATACGCACAATAGAAAGGTCATATTCTGTCTCAGCAGAGAAGGAAGAAAAAAAAAAAAGACAAAAATTACAAAAATTCTGCAATAAATTGGCTTTAACTACCAAAAAAAGACCAGAGAGATTTTAACAGTTAGTCAGAACATGACTGGTGCTGATACATTATTACTAACAGCGGTTGCAGGAATATTGCCCTGTGTTCTGGTTTCCTAAAGCAAAAACAAAATAATGTTCCACTAGCACCAATGAACAAGTACCACCATCTCACACAAATATCTTTATTATTATTATTTATCGAAGCATATTATTTGCCCAAGTGAATGAAGATTCACAAGTAGATTAAGGAAAAGTATCTTGGCCATGATATAATGGAATTTGAGTGCTGATCAAACCCTGAGGAGAACTGAGAAGAGTCATATAAGCAAGAAAAAGTGTGCTTCGAGTGAAGATATGGCCAGTTTTCCGAGATCAATTGCTCTGTCTGCTCTTTATATTGTCTTTCTGGGCAATGAGCTTCTTATTACTGTCATATTTCAGACAGCAAACCTGCACTGAGGAGCAATGGGGCTATCAAAGACTTCAGCAACTTAGAACAGAACTTCTCCTTCCTTTCTCCCAGTGTTGCATTAAGTACTGAAATTCCTTGAGGGATTTTCTTTCCTTTTTCTTACTGACTTTCAGGAGGAAGAGGAGAGGGACTTCTAAATATTTTATAGCTCAATACAATATCCTTTCTCATTTAACACATTTAACACATACAGGTATTTTCTGAGCAGTGATTTCTTTTCCTCCTCCAAATAAAAAAAGTAAAAAAAGGTTGTCCAAGCCTAAACTGTAACTATCTAAGAACACTGTATTTAGCAGGTACAAAGAAAAGCGTATAGAGAACAAACAGTTCCTGGTATTTCTGCAAAAGACATTTTCTAACTAAAAGCTGCTGAAGAGCTTTCTACATCCAAGTGTTGTCTTTGTACTGAGTAGTCATGAACAGGTAAAATACGCACACCTCCAAGAAGTGGTTAGTCAAGTCTGTGCAAGAATAAGATCCCAGCATCTTCTGTCAATTAATGTCACAGCTGATTTAAATTAGTTTCCTAGGCTCACTTCACAGTTTAGAAGAAAAACTGAAGAATCAACTCCTCCATGCTACAAAAGGGTCTCTATGGAGAAATTATTCCCTCTCCTCTGTGCTGGTGAAATCACAAAGCGGGAATACTGCCTCCAACTTTGGGCCTCTCCCAGCATTCAAGAAATATTATTTCCATGATGTAAAAAGCATGGTCAAAAAAGTATCAGATCTGCAGATGAAACCAAGAAAGGAAATACTGCAGAAATAATGAGGGAGCTTCTCCTCTTGACCACCAGAGAATGTACCAATCATATGGTCAAAGCATAGATTTGTCATTAGACACGGGGATAATGTGGAAGAACACTTCTGTAAAATTTCTTTGACATGTCATTGTCCATCAAAAAAGTCTTTGTAAACAATTATAATTAGTCTCAGATTTGGAAGACACTGTGTACCAAAAGATTTCATATTATCAAGCTGCCACTTACAGAAAGGTCTAAGAGATCTGTAAAAGGAACTCAAATCGGTATGGGCTGCTTCCTTCTTCTGAATGCAATGACTACAGGTCAGTACTGTTCATCTGCCAGTATCTTTTCATTCTTTTTCACGGAAAGGATGACTTACTATGCAATATCAGTGTATTATGAAAGGAGTGATGCATTTGGTATTCTATTTGGAACAAAACAGATTGGCCTATGCAACCTCTAACAGATGCTTTAAAGCCTTCTCTAAGGAGGAAAGACAGGGTAGATTAAATGGGAGCGGATTACTCAAGTGGGAGTACTTTGGTTTAAATTCTTTCAAGAGCAACCAAAGGTAACACCCTCTCACCAAGAACATGTCAATACAGATGCCTATATCAGTATAACTCTACCCGCATGGACAAACACTAGAAGATTTCATTAAGTGGACCACGTCATAAGGAATAATCAATACCCTACTCCTTCACACTATAAGCTTTCTTATGCTTCTTTTTCTTCATGGTGAAGCTACAGATGTAAGGGCTAAGCATCAAGTATGAGTCAAGTATTATGTCTTTGTGACTAAGCTTTCTGAGTGGCAGTTATGAGGCAGGAAAAGACAGTTAAGTGCTGGAAGTTGTCAACTTAGTACCAAAAAAAAAAAAAAAAAAAAAACTTAGTTGACACCAAATAGTCAGAGACCACAGGCAAAATATGAAGCAGCAGGGAAAACTTCTTGCACCTTAAGAGACTGCCCAGTTTGCCATACAGACTGCTTATAAACTCTTGCAGTAACTCCACTGAGGGTACATGGTATGACGCTGCTGTGTTACTAAAGGATCTGTCTCCTGAAAGGGCAAATAAAGGGTTCCTCTTCTCTAAGAGGAGCCTTTCCCTACACAAAGCTGAGCACTCAGCCCCAGCCATGCCAAATGGAAGATCTCTGAGGAACTACTGTAACTTTCTGGCTTTCAACAACAGCATTTTTCCAATGTAACATCTTCAGATATATGAAGATTCTGGTTCAGTTCACATACTGCAACCATGTACTAGTGTACTTTCATAAAAAATGCTTTTAAACTACTTTAGAAAGCTGCTTCAATAGGTTTCTAAGCAAAGCATTATACTGACTTTCAAAAGTGGTTTAATATGTGTACTAGAGAAAAAGTATGTTCACTGAGAAATAAAAGAAAGATCAGTGTTCTGCAGCTGTGTTCTCCAACCTAGTTTAGTGTTAGATAGAAATCAGCTGTGAGAGGGAGAAAGAAAAAAAAAAAAAGGCAGAAAACCTAAATTTGCCTTGGAACAGTAAGAAATCAGAAATCACCAAAAGAGGAATTAATTATTCTATCAGAAATCACCAAAAGAGGAATTAATTATTCTGTTTCATTCAGAAGTCTCTCTTCCTTAGAAAGAGCACCATATGAGCTTTCCAGGTTTTCTTGTGTTTGATCTCAGCACAAGCAGCTAGAACCTCTGCAAGATGCCTAGTAAATCCCGGAGTAAAGTCAAACTACATGACTAAGCTTCTCAGTCAAGTCAGTCTCTCTCTTTTAGTAGGGGGTTTCATGCAAGACGCTCATGCACTCTGAACATTTCCAGAAGACTTATCAACATCTGAGCAGTTTAGATCCATCCCACTGTCCTCCTTTGCACAGCAAAATATTTATGGCAATGTTAGACATTAAGTGACATTAAATCAACAGTATTCAACATTCAAATTATAAAATGCAAAATGTTCTAATAAGAAACCTAACTTGCAAGTATTACACCAAAATCAACCTGCAGAACTACATACTATGTATAAATTCATTTAATAAGTGTAAGCCTGTCAGATCACATGGTCTAGCAATTATACAGATTTTTTGCTGTTCTTTAAGGTTATATCAGTATAACTTTAACCTACACCATCCCAGCAACAACAACAAAAATCCGTATGTTCTGTAAAAAATCAGTCAACTCACTTTTCTTTCTTTTCCTGTTTGTGTGCTTCCCTTGCAAGTTGCGCAGCTTTTCTGCTGTAAGGATGGATGACTTTTTTCTCTTGCTTTCCTCCTTTGCTTTTTAGTAATTTTGGCTGAAATAAATAAATAAAAAAAAAAGTTTAAGACACTAAAGCTAAGCAAAACATGCTAAAAGGAAGCTAGGAACAAGTACCATTGTAAAGACTTAAAAGCTTAATCAGTATTGCAGAAAGCCCTTGACTTTCACCACCTAGATCCTGCTCTCCTCAGTATGTCAAGGAGCAACACAGTCTGTCAAAACTACTTACACACAGTCCATGCAGTAGCATAATTATCAGAAAACAACAAGCACTGTTCAAAAAATTACATAGGAGTGAGTCTCAGAGCTCCTTGCAGGCCTCTGTGGCTAGGTAACCAGGACTACCTCTTCTACCTACTTTGCAGTAAATGTCCTCAATTTGCACAGGCATTTCTCACAAAGGTCACACTTAATTTGTACAACATGTTTCCTGTCTCCCTCCCATCCTCCCCACAGACCCGCAGAGTCCCTCACATTAGGCAACAACCAGAGGCTTTTTCGCTATTTCCGCATGTGGCACAGGCAGAGGGCAGTAACTTGTGAATCTGAAACACATTTTAACGCAAGTTTAAGTTGTGTTAGATTTTAAGGGGCAGGGGGAAGTCTGAACGTTTGAAAATTGAAAGGCCTTATCAGAAAATAAGCAGCACGAGGCCTGTAAAATCTTTTCAAGTCTTAAAAGGAGCCCCGTAAGGAATGGGGCTAAGCACACGCACGGGACTCAGGAATCAGTGAATCTGTATTTTGTATTTATGCCGTGCGCGGTACTTTACGTTAAACCCCCCAGAAGAGGAGAGCGCGCTCGGGGCGGGCAGGACATGAAACCGCGCGGAGAGGCCGGCGGCCGTTTACTGAAGCACAGGCCTCGCCACGCTAACGGCCGCTCCTCAGTGACGCCGGCGGGAAGAGGGAGGAAGGGGAAGGAACGGGGAGAAGGAGAAGGAAGGAGGACCCGCGCGAGAAGCCCGCGCCGCCCCGCACGCACCATGGCGAGCGCAGCGCCCCGCACGCCGCCGCCGCGCCGGCCCGCGGTGCCGCCGCGAAAGGGGCCCGTGCGGCGGCGCGGGAGGCGCGTCGGTAGTTCCGGGCGGGGAAGGGCTGGGCGGGACGTTGCCTCGCGGGCGGGTTGTTTTCCCAAGTTCACTGAAAGAAAGGGTAAACGAAGTCAAAACTCCATTGAAACATCATCTCCTCCAAAGCCCTGTTGCACAGTAACCGCCAGGAGGCACGTGCTGCTTGAATACCAAAGCACCAACATGGAGAGCAGGCCGTGGGCTGCGGGAGGGCGAGTACCCGGGAGAGAGGGAGTCACCAGCCTGGGCATGGCCAGGCCGAGAGCCTGCGCTTTGCCAGGCCGGCCTAATCCATGGAAACTGCCGCGCAGGCCGTGCAAGACCAACGTCCCCTGCCGACGCTTGCTTCCGCTATAAATGCCCCTCTCCAGGGAGAAGAGGCAGCGCAGGCCCGGGGCAGCCTCGTTCGCAGGGCTGCGCGTGGGAGAGGCGACGAGCCCACGCAAGGGCCCCCGGGCTCCCGTGTGCGTGGGGGTTTCGGCAGGGCGCGAGGAGCCCGTTTCTGCCTTTCCCAGGCTTAGCTGAGCGGGGCGATTTTACTCTTTCTGCTGTAATTTAGGCGTATGGGGGCTTTTTTAATTTATTATTATTTATTATTATTTTTGTGGTCCTCGTGTCAGGAAAAATGGCACAGTGACGAAGAAATGCGTGGGAAAAAAAGCATGCCTTCTGTTTCCCTATAAAAGATAATAAAGCAGTGAAATAAGGTGTTCTGCCCTTAACAGTAGGGAAGAATGGAGGTTTCAATATGTGAAAATATCCTTGATAATTAAGAATTTCATATTAATTTGAAATGTGTCATAGCAATTGCCAGCTTTACTAGAAATAACAATACCTTCTGTATATGTAACTCAACTTCTACTTAAAACTGTCTCTCCTTGACCTGACTTTTAAAGCCTTCTTTTACTTGAATAAGTTTAGACTTTTGCTATTAAGTGGGATAGGAATATTACTAGCACACCAGAGCATAATCCTGTTTTAATACTGCTCAGCTCTACAAGTAGCTTTTAATTTTCTTAGATACCTGGATGAACAAAAATGTTTGTGACTGGAGAGAGCTGCTTTAGAGGGAATGCCAGCGGCTTTGGCTATGCTCTGGAGCAGCATATGCCATACAACCTGCTGCCATCTGCATCTAGGCTGTGCACCTGGATTTCTTATCAGGGATGTGCTGGTAGAGAGGTTAGAAAGATGCATAGCTGGCCCTCCTCCTGCTTTGGAGGACACAGGTGGGACACACCTTGGAGCTGAAAAGACCCCAGGTCCCACAGTGCAGGATTACTGGGTCTAGTCTAACCTTAAATATTTATTTGGGACACTAAGAAAGAAACACAGGTTCTCAAGCTTATTCAGCTCGTCTTTTGGCACTGGTTATAATGAGACCCTTGAGTGATTGTACTTTGACCTAGTTGCAAACCTAAACAATGCAATGTAAATGTGTACTGACTTCTCATTCAATTTTGTTCTTTAAATGCTCTGTAACCTGGAGAGGAAAAAGAGCTGTAGCTCTTTGGGGCTTTATTCTTCCTATCTACAAAGGATCTGCAGAATGCTCCAACACTTGTGTAGGAGAACTTGCACAACAATTCTTATAAGTCATATATTTACAGTGTGCTTGTGGGGAAACATGAAAAACCAAATTTGGTGCATTTTGCTTGATTTCACTTGTCACATTGTACATCGATATAGATGGGTATTTGGCTGTGGTAATCTTTGCTACTGTGTTCTGTATCAGTGAGGCAAAACAAAATGAGTTTAGAAGGTGCAGAGCCACTATTTTTATATCCCAAACCAGAACTGTTATTAAATTTTTGTAACTGTAGAACATCAGGTTAATTATTATAATGCAGTAATTACAATACAATACTTAAGAGAAGGTAGCCTTACAATCCTGAACAGGAGATCCCTATATAATGACAATACCATGCAACAGATTTTTCAGAAATGGTAATATGTAAGAGTTGGATTAATTTTTGAATTCTCAGGAAAATCTCATTTACAGTGTTACGGCTACATTAATTAGAATAGAAAAGGTTAAGACTGTAGTTGTGGAACATGCTTACTTTAATAAAATGCAAACTTCCTGAGTTCATGGAAATCAACTGAAGGTTAAAGCAATTAACATCTGGGTTTAGAAGAGATGAGAGCAATGAATAGGAAAACCATAACATCAGTGAGAGTAGTTAGCTGTCATCTGTAGCTTTGGCAGGATCTGTCTATGTTAGAAATCTATCTGTAATCCAATTTAAATCAAAAGATGCATGTAGAACTTATTTATATTCTGTGTTGTCAATAAGATTAATCAATAAGGCAAAAATAGGAAACTTAGCTGACCAGTATTATATCTATGATTTGTTACCGTATGTGCTGTTAGCTTAAAGAAGGAAGAATTTAGTAATATGGTGGTAGGCATAAGAATAAAAATACTGCTAGCCTTAAGTGCTGTATCTTTGTTTTAGTTACTATATTTATTGCAAATTCAAGCTGAATTATGTGCTCTCAGGAAAGCAGAGTTCACACCAGCTCAGAGCAGTGAAGATATAAATCAAACTGGTGTTGTTCCCGACATTGTTTATATATTAAAAATAAACTGTATAAGAATAGGTCACTGAAAATGAAACATAACCTAGACTATTTAAGTGAACTCTTAGGAGAATAAATTAGATTGCAGCTAGCTCAGCTCTTTGTCGCAGTTAGTGCCCTGACTGAACTTGAACTAGCCTAAGAATGCCTACCCTGGTTTGAAGCCATGTCCTAATGTTTGATGTATTCTGGTTTCATAAATACAATGCTGTTTAACATGGCACAATATATATGTATTCTGGGTATTGTGATTTCATTAATTTAGTCAATTTTGCTTTTAAATTAAATTCCTATCAATGCAAGGCCCATTTTTTGGTCTACAGCTGACAGACTGTGGAGATTTGCAATCTGTACTATACTGTAGTGTACAGATTGTGGACATATTTATCTATAAAACTGAGACTGTATTCCTAGAAATGTGACTTAATTTAAACCTCTGAATCCTTTAAAGGAAAGGAGATATGTGTTGGAATTTTTGTTCTTTGTGAGGGTTATAGAAGACTTTCCATGAGTTATTTGAGATTGTCTTTAAATTGGTTTATTATATTCAGCAGATTTGTTTTTAATCATTTAGTCATTGATTCTGGTGGATTTTTCCAATGATATCTTCTCTAACTTGTCTTAGGGCTTGTCTCAGCCTCTGCGGGAGGATGTTGAGCCAGATGGTCTGTTTGAAACTTGGTTGTAATTTATGGTTGTGTAAAGTAGTCTATTAATTCCTAATGCTCAGGATATACACATACGTTAAACTTTATATCCCTAAGTATTTCCACTTCCTTTTTCTTTGAAGTTAATGGGCCCTTTTATGAACATAAAGCAAGCCATGTCTTTGGGCACTTAAATATTTGTTTGAGTTTGCATGCAGGAAGCAAAAAGGAAAGCTAGCTACATAGGCCTTCTGCTGCCTTTTCTGAGTCTACCAGCAGTCACAGAAATCAAGGTGTAATGCCAGAATAAATGGCAACAAGATTTACAAGATAAATTATATAACACATGACGCTATTAAGAATAGTCTAATATGATCTTTAAATTATGTTTCATGCTACCTCTTTCTGCATTTCGTAATTTTCTTAATGATGTGACTTAAAAAAAAAAAAAAGAAATCTTTCCTTTCTAATTACACTGGAGCTCTTCCTAATGGCTTCTCTTCACTAATCAGAGAAGCAGAGGCCACTTAATCTTTTTGACAGAGCCTCTTAGACTAATGTGATTATTTGGCGTAGTCAACCATTTTATCAGTCTCTCTAACCTCTAAAAGTAGGGCTGTTATTTGTTTAGATTTTTAAGTGGCTGTCCTGTTTGCTAGATTCTTATAGATATTCTAAAATTCAAAATAGGACTTAGTATGTTAAACGTTAAAAGTTAAAGAGCAAAAATCATCATCTGTATGAGTACACTACAATGTATTGTAAAAATCATCTTTTGTTCCTGTTGTTTTCTCCTCTCTGTTTTTTTTTTTTTCCCCCTATTTCCATGACAACCCAAAATCTGCACTTGGTCAAGCAGAATTTTTTCAAACAGGCAGTTCTGTGTATTTGGAGCATCCCTGATAGCATAGCAGCCCTAAAGCAGATGCTGCAGGCTTCCAGTTTCAAGTCATTGGGTGTACTAGTATCAAAGTTTAGAACCTTCCCATGGCGGGGGGAAAAAGCTGAGAGGGGACTGTAGAGTAGTGTGTTATAACATGCTCCAATTGTATAGCATGGCATCCCCAGCAAAGAAAATCACATCTAGCCTACTCCCAACTCTACACTAGATGCTTAAGATAGCCTGTTTTGGCGGCATGCTCCATTGAAATGCTGGGCAGCTCAGTGTGCTGGCAGATACGCCCGGGCAAGCCGCTTGTAGCCCGAGTGTGTGAGCTCCTCCTGACTCTCCTTTGATTCGTGTCTGACCCCTCTGGACACTGCTGTGGAGAACTCCCCCTTATCACCTTGAAACCATGTCTATTTGTGAGGGTGTACAACCAAAATTCACGCTATAATGACTTAGCTGTTGTCCTTGTAAGACTTAAGATGCTGTAACCTTTTCTTTGATAGTGAACTGAATCAACTGCCCAGTAAATTTATTAATCCATTTCTAGATTTATCAAGCTCTTTTCAGTCTCCACACAATAGAAATGGGAACAAAAGAAAAAATTCTTAAATATAGAAAATGAGCTGGATCATTTCAGGTTTTCATGTTCCACATTGAAATTATTAGGCTAAAATCTGTGTTTTATATAATTATAAAACTTGGGTGGCCTAGATAATGTTTTAGTGATACATGTCTATTTCGAGTACTGGCTTCTCTTTCAACCCCTTCCTTTTTGGCACCATAGTTGCAGTAGTTGAATAACTACTTATGTATATATAAGGTAGGATGTAATATTTTAAATGAGGTGAGTCTGGAGACTGGATTTGCTTGAGATGATGGAAGCAGATGTCAGCCCTCAGCCCTCAGGAGGCTTCACCAGCTCTTGCAGTCTGAGTATTGGGCTGCCTGGGTAGCTGTGAGGCTACAAATCATTTCTGATTGATTCCATTACTCACATTTTCCCTTTTTTTTTTTTTTTTTTTTTTTTAAAAAAAAAAAAAAGCCTAAGTGCAGAAGACCCATTATTTTTAGAATTAAGTATTGCTACGTGAATATATATATATAGAAATAACCAATATTTGCATTTCCTAGTAATTCACAATGTCTTTGAAATTTAAACAAAATAAAATACAACTCCTAGCAACAATATTGTTTAAGGGAAACTAATTACAATCTCATGTTAAAGATTCTTCTATTTTTTTATTCTAGTTTGGCGCGGAGATAATTAAAACCAAAGAGAAGAAACAAATGTAGCTACAGTGGCTTTAACCGAAATAGCACACTTATAGGCACTTACATGTCCAGAAATACAAAATATCTTTGGCATGTCACTGTTTCCAGATGTAAATGTAAGTGCACAGAATTAACTGGCGTCATGCGGGGCTGAGTCAGTGCTGCAGTAGAGCAGATAGTATTTCAGCGAGCAGTGAAACTGGAGGCTACAGGCTGGTATATAGGACTGGATCTTGTGCCACCCTCCAGCAAAGTTCTCCAGATTTGCTCTCCAAGCCTCACAGCTCCCTCCATACTTACCAGTTCAAGCTTAGTAGCTTGTCAGTGACTGGACTGCGGAGCTGGTTATTATGGCTAGTAAAGCAGTGCCTCGTAGCAACAAGCGGGGAAATAAAGATGCATAGGGAGAAGGGCGAAGGTAAGTTTCTCGCATTGGGAAATCTTAAAGCCTTGTAAATGATACATGCGTAATCTTTTTAGATGATGATCCTGTGTCTTCATGATGTTGAAATGATCCTTAGGCACCATTCCTTGCACTCTGTGAGCCTCCTTATATTTGAAAACAATTTGCAACTATGTTATCTCCAGGAACATCATATTCAAAGTTTGTCTAGCATTAGCAGATAGAAACAGTACCCTATGGAGGTGTGTAGTAAGTTTGCAGTGAGATCCGTAATATCAAAAAATAGGCTATTACTTTCTGTAAGTTTTCAGCCTTGCAATTAAATTCATGTTCAGAAACCTGCTAGAGCCTGATTAGAATAGAGATATTTGTATTTGTAATAGAGATTTCTTTGTTTACAATAAACTCTTATTTGAAAACACTTAGTATGGTTCCTGATGTGTCAAGAATGCTGAAAATTGCAGAACTTCAAGCCCTGCTTTCACAGAATGTCAGAATGGTTAAGGTTGGAAGGGACCTCTAGCGATCATCTAGTCCAACCACCCTGCTGTAGCAGGGACAGCTGGAAGTCCACTTTGATTTTTAGGGGGACGCTCTGTTTTTTATCTACTTTATTTAAAAATTAGAAATCAAATAGGTAGCATATTTGCCTCTTTTCTGCATTGTGAATATACATAATCCTGACTCTCACAGCCTTACCAAACTATTCTGCATCAAAAATGCATTAGTTCATTCTGTAGCACAAGTTTGACTTGAAATTTTGTCATCTTTAATGTTCAGCATGATTCTGTCCTGGGTGTGCAAACAGCATACCCATTTTGGAGAGTCTGCGCAGGCTTGTGCAATCCCCTTGCTCTTCAGTTGTCTTCCAGAAGTCTTGCAGTACCTCACAATGTTGAGTATTGTTGTCTTTGCCTTATAGGGAGGGAAACAGGCACAGGAGTCTTAGGTCACTTTGTACTATATACTGAATAAAATTCTGCCCTCTTGAGGGTGGGGAGTGAGGGGGAATATACTGTGAAATTTGCTTGACAAACTTGTGTATGTGAATGTTTTCCAGAAATGGAGTTTAGTATGAAACCTACAAATAGTATAAATTGCACATCTTTTTAAAAACATTAGGAGCTAGTAGATGGCATAGTGTGCCTAAGGAGACATGGAACTCTGTCTGCAGTCCTCATCTACTCAGTTCACATTAATTATTAAGTGTTAATATTAAATTATGAATTGTGTGGGTGAGTGCAGAGGCACATAGGTGAATCTGAATCTTTCCCTTTTTCTTTCCTGACAGATAAGGCCAGGACCGCTAGCTGGCTCTACCCTTAGTTGGTTGGCAGACAGCTATTTCTCCTAACAAGCTTCTGGAAATGAATTAATTTGTATAAGCAGTGAAGCAAAACAGATCAATTAGTCTGATTGTAAGTTTGATACTGCAAAAATGAGTGAAAGAAGCTGTTTATCTTTCTGATTTTCAATTTATTTTTTCTTTAATTTCCCAAAGGAAATCGGAGGAAGCTCAAAATGACATGTGACATGCTGTAGTCTCAATTAGTTTATAGTGAAACTGTGACAGAGCAGAGGGATGCAACTTTACTGCATGGCCTCATATGGAATCTAGGGTCTAAATTAATCTGCCATCCCTGTCATATATGCATATATGTCTATAATGCAATAGAACAAGAGCCTGTTCCACCAAATGTTCTTTGGTTTGCGTATGCTGAGTGTTTTCTCACTATATTGTGCTGCATGCCTTGTGCTCCGTTCCTTTCCTGTTATTAGCAACAGTTAGCTCAGTTAAGCAGTGAAGTCCGTTGCCTTTACAGCGGGGCATACGTGGCAACCGCGCGGCTTAGCAAGGGGAGTGGAAGAGCTGAGGAGCTGCATGAAATGGCTTGACCAGATCTCCGTGGGATGCTATAATTGAAGTGATTAATCAGAAATATCTGCTGGCTGAGAATTGAAAATAATAACTAGGAAGAAAAAATGTTATCTACTGAGGCTCACTCTTGGAAAAATGTTTTCTTTCTGTTTGAGCTGATCTTTGGTGATGACACTTTATTTTGGAAAGTTGTTTTTTTCCCTCATGCTCAACCATTTTTGTGTGAGCTTTCACAAATATATTGCTAGCTGGACCTTTTCCTGTGTGTCTTTTCTTTCCTTCCTCTAACTATCATTCAGCTTTTACTACTTGAAAGCCAGTGGACTACAGTACTTAATTCTTTCACACTTTGAAAATTCTATCTAGAACTGGCCCTAAATCCATACTTAATAAATTTTATTTGTTTAGAGAGAATTGTTAAATACTTAGGTTTTTGGGAACACTGGATTAATTTTGAAAAATCGCTTGTAAGAGAAATAATCACGAACCTATGCTGTGAGCAATCTCCTTCGCCACATGTGTGGCCATGGTCATTCCCCCAGCGCCCACTTCCCCGTGAAATGGGAGGGTATTTGCTACATAACCGTCTTCTGGGGCTCTCGGATTAAGAGTTTACCTTTGAACACATTCTTATAGCACTGCAGTATTTAAACTCCCTTTGCCACTGGGCTGAGGTGTGATGTAGAAAATAAGCTTGCTGCCTCATTTGCAACTTGAGGGAGTAAAATAAATTTGAATTGAGATCGACACTTTCAGGGACTTGAGTGTGATGGACTAGAGAGACAGTGTCCTTAAAGTTAATGCTATTTGTAGTAGATCAAGCTACCATATATATGCAGATAGGCAGGACAAAAACCCAATTTTTTTTTCAATAATTACAGAGAGTGGAGCACTAGCAGTATTTCTGCAATTAATGTGCTTTATTTAGCTAACCACATTATACCTGTAGTGACCTGTTTTACAGATACTGACAGACTGCCGTTAAAATGGCAGTTCTCTAGACGCTTGCTGTTGTACTGTGTTGGGTCTTTGCTAAATATATTGTGTTATTGATTCAGGTGTGATATTCCCGCAGGGAAGGTGAATTTCACCCCGTTTGGAAGTATTCAAAAGCAGAGAGCAGTAGCAGAGTTTGCCAAGGGCAGCGAGAGAGGCCAGATACTACAGTCCAGCACATCCTTCTGGATGAGGTCCTGTCTACTTGTCTACTACAGGTAGGAAAAGATTTAATATTCTTTAGTGTTCAAGCAAAATCTGTCCACCCAGCACGTACCACCTTGCTGGCTGCAGACTAAAACATGCTCTAGCTTGTTGGGGACACCCTGCTCAGATGTGACGGGGCTTTCAAACTGCACTTGCCCTGCAATCCCCTGTCTGACAAATGCCTGGGAACGCCCGGCCCTGGCAGTAGGTGGCTGTGAATGAGCAGCTGCTCAAAGATGCTTTATGTGAACACTGCAGTATTTCCAGAGGGGTGTCACTTTTAACTGTACAAATTATGGTGATGATGACACTTGCATGAGATTCTTATACACAGTTCTGGTACTTGTGCTTGTCAGCATTTGTTCATAGAGTTTAATGGTTTGATAAGTGTTTTTCTTGACTTGCTGTTACAATTTGTAAGGTGACCTTTGGAAAAAATGGAGCCTCTTTCCAAGGGATTTGTTATCTTGAAGTATCAAGAAGTAAAAACTTACCAGTGAATTAGAGGGGAAATTAGCATTAAAAGCTTGAAACACCATCTTTTTTAAATGGTTTGGAGGGTCCCTAACACAATTTTTGATGCCTAAGCAGATGCTGAAGGTAGATATTGTGTGAACCAGCAGAGGGTTCCTACAGTCTTCTAGTTTTGTTGAAACTGGAAGCTTGAAGGTCCAAAGGCGCACCCAGGAATATAAAAGATACAAGTGTGCACAAATTAGTTTGTCCCCAAGTGTGCCACAGCTATCAAGAATAAGAATGCTCTTGTATTTTTACTCAGTCTCTTCTTTTATAAAGCAACTCTGTAAATGCCACCACCGTCACACAAAGTAACTGTGTCTAGTACTTAACTTTGCCAAGGAAAATCCAGACTTATGAAGGACTTCCATTTTGGAAAGTGCCTATATAGTTTCAATTGCTCTTATGATATAAGAATAATTTTAAAATAGGAAACATGGTTTTTCTTTTTTTGCATGTTTCTTGTTCCTTTTTACTATCCCCTGAAGAACCTTTTCTTAAAGGATAAATTCATATTATGTATAAACTTAAATAACACAAAATCTGCCAGGTCATAAACAAGCCCCCTGCACCTTTCATTTCTTAAATACAGGCAGAAAAACCCTTACCTTATTATTGTGGAGAGTGCTAATGCAAAAATAGTGCAAGAAATTCTCTCTTTGCTTCCACTTTAAAAGAAAGCGCTCTCATTTGTGTTTCTATTGACCATTAAATAACCTCTGCTTTTTAGTTCTTGCTTATTATAAATTAGAGATATAATTCTGCTTACAGTCTACTATAAGCATTATCGCATGGAGTCTTTGCTTGGAGAATAGAAGTAGATTTATTACTGTGCCTGTGCTTAGTATAAGCAAGGAAAGTAATATTAATTTGTGTAGTTTTATTTTAAAGAAAAGCTTTTTTTTCAGCTTGTTTTCGTTCTTTCCTCATAAAATTCTGAGGATAGTCATGTTCATTATATAATTTCATAATTAATGGGAAAAGACAGGATTTCAGCAGAGATAAGCACTGAACTATGGAGAAAAGTTTACTTTTCATATAAACATTTTATGTGTTGCAGTGTTTCCAGAGTATTTTAGGAGTAGCTTTATCTGTTCAACTTCAAGGAGACTGGTGTGTTCCTTTTCTTCTACTGATGCTCTCATTAATTATTTTCATGGTAGTAACTTGAAAAATCCCTTGTCAGGATTAGGTCTATTGTGTCATGTAAAACCACAGAAATGGAGGAAAAATCTTAATAGCAAAGAGTAGTTTGGTACTGGAGTTGTGTTTCAAGGTGAAGTCATTTGGGTCAGAGGACATGCCAAACTTCCCCTTCAAAGAGTTGAAATGAATTTATCCTGATAGAAGAAAATAAGCAAAAATGCCACAAGATATCCAAATATCAGTATTTTTGACATAACATTATTTAGGCCACTGAATCCAGGCTCTGTTGCATTAACCAGCCACTGCAGCACTGGCAGCTTTCTTTGTTCTGCTTCTGGGAAGTAATCCCTCATTCTCCCTGGAAAACCTCACACAGATGTCTTCAGCAACTTGCCGTTTTGGATCAAGACGGGGAAACAAGTACCAGGGAGTTGGGAGCCTCGCTGACTGCTCTTTCAGCATCTCCTCGGTTATGCGATAGGAGTAACACTGGAGGCCCCTGCTGAGCGCAGGTGTGATGATGTGCAAGGCTGCCTTCGTGTGAGCCCCTGGGAGCTAACTACAATTTGTGCAACTTAACTGGCTTCGGAGCGGTTTTCCTGCAGGAAGGACTCCCACACAACCATATACTCTAGGATGGTATCAGCTGCATGTGAACGCTCTTTAGTTGCCTCTTGATCCTAAAAAGTGGTCTCAGGTGTCCCATATTGCAGCACAGTTCTGCAGTAGGAATAAAGTTCTGATCTTCTGGCATTGTGATTTTTTTTCAGTGAGGATCAGATGAGGTTATGCTTTCTGAAAAGAACCCTAATGTGCTAGGATATGAATTGAGAGAATGTATTGTCAAAGCTTCAGATAATTACCATTAGGAGATGTGTGTTGAGCCTGATAGAATCTTAAATATGTAATTGTTTTGCCTGCATTAGGTCCCAGTAGTTGCATAAAAATGAGTTTAATTTTCCTGCAGTAAATAGCTTGTAATTCTTCCAGTTGTGTTAATACCACAAAATAATAAAATCATTAGAAAGTAAAAAATTAGATTATATTCTGCTCCCTTTCACTGCTCCTTAATCATTAGGCTAAAGAGCCAAAATAATTATGAATACTAACTGAACCCTAATTTGGTAGAGGTCCTTCTAAAACCAAGAGAATTTAGTCGTACTTGCAGAGCAAGACTATCATTTTGCTCCAGATAAGTAAATCTGGTTATAAGGCACAAAGCAGCACTAAGATGACTTGCTGCAGCAATGTTTTCTCTCTTCTTTCTTTCTTAGCTATTTTTTTTCCTTACTAGACAAAAAATACAGGTCTGTAGTTTCAATCAAAATGACAAATAATGGTCTCTTGGCTATCATCAAATAGAGATCGTGTCTCTGTAGTTCCTCTGGGACTGAAGAGATGAACAGCTGTAAAACTGTTTGGTCATAACTGAAGTTATTCCACTGAGGAAATTTTGTACCAGAAGGAACCTTAAAAATCTTGTGATACATTATACTTTTCACAGGGATGGTAATAAATATTTCCCATTGAAACATGTCTGACTAATGTGGCATTCAAATAATGTAGACATGATCCTTCTACTAAGACAAAACAAACATTAGTTTAACTGGATGTAAAAGCAGGGCCAATCTGCTTGAGTCTTGAATGTCAAATCGTTATTCCTTGTTTCCCAGAGGTGTATTTTTAAGCCTTATTATTAAAAGAATTATCTTAAGAATGTGAATAGAAGAACAAAATGAACTGTTCAAATTTGTTCTAAAGAACTGAGTTTGAATTGTGACAATATTTTCTTTTATAATATTTCCTAATATCAGCATGTAATGAACTAAGTTCATGACATTCATGCATTTTATATTTTTCTCTTTAATAGCAAATGTAGTTAATACAAAAATCTGATTTCAGTGTTTGTACTCCATTTATAAATGACATATGATTTATCCTTAATGCTCAACTCAACTTTCTGGTAAGAGATTTGACAGCATCCTCCTGCCTATAGTGCTCTTCTGCGTGTAAAAATCTTTTTTTTCCTCCCTCCTGCAGCTTGTGTCAGAATGGGTAAGACTTTCTACCAAGAACATACTATATTAGGTTAGTTTTTACTTAATGTAAGGGGAACAAAGCCTTTTAAGGAGACCAGAAAGAATGTAGCCTATTCGGCAATACCACAGATGTTGCTAGCATCTCTGCACTTGTGGAGGTGTGAAAACAGATGCTGTGGTAAGGACTCACTGACATGTGGATAACCTCATACCACAGTATGATGGCGCCGAATGTCTTAAAGACAGACAATGATTAATTCTTTGATCAAAGGCAAGCCTAGATGTACCAAATGGCTGGAAAGATAAATTCTTTCGTTAAAGAAATGTTTTGAGAGGAGTAAGGACACGTGCGTGCATACTCATTGATCAGCTGTCACTTCCTAAAAATGGAAAGATTTGCAATAGGCCCCTTGGTCACATGTGGGGTGAGCAGTGTTCAGTGGTACCATCACAAACCCGTTGTCAGTGATGGGTCCTGGAGAAGGATGTAGCTCTGAGAGCTCTGAGAGTCCTTTGCCACAGACGCTAATGGCTAGCTAATGTTTCTATGGATCTTTTTCCACTTCTGCCTTTCATTTCTCTTCCTCTCCAAAGTCATTTCAATTTCACAGAAAAGCTAAAAGCTTTCAGTTAAACTCATTGTACCTCTTGTTTTAAGAAAATATTTATAAAGGTAACATAGCTAATATTTACATAATTTAGCTCCTTTTCAAGATAGTTAATGTATGTATTCAATATGCAACAGAAATTGTGCTTGTACATTTAAATAAGACTTATATAGTACATAATCTTTATGTGAATCAGTTCTACCCATAATATCTGGAAGGATTGAGGGATCTAGATAAATATCAACATATCTTTTGATCTAAGGTGTTCTACTGAAGCTTTATTATTATGGGGAACACAATATTGAGAGGGGCCATTCTGTAGCATGCCGGTGTCAAGCTCCAGCGTGATCACCTTCATTCTGAGGATGAAATGAGGCAGGGAAAGAATGAGCCTCTGTGTGCAACACAGCTGAACATATCAGAGGAGAAGAACCCAACTTCTCCATGGTATCTCCCCAATTACCTAAGTGAGTAGGAGTGTGAAAGGAAACTGGTAGAGCCACAAGCACTGGTAGGACCTATCGGTGAACTTCAGTGGGAGTATGCAGCACTTATTGTGAACACCACATGGAAGGAAGTGATCCATGCCGCCTCTCCAATATTTCACACGGAAGGAAGTGATCCATGCCACCTCTCCAGTATTTCCTGTTGTGTGCTATGATCACCTTCCTAAGTACAGAAGGTGGAAACTGTTGGAATTCTGAAAGTACTTGAACAAACCAAGGAAAAAATAAATAGCAAGTAGAAAGGAAAGCAACAGTAAAACTAAAAAAAATAGATAAATAAAATGAGAAGGGATATTTCAAGTTGAAACAGTGACTGCTATCTTATTCTGTCATCCTATTTAATTCAATCACATGGTATAAACAAGGTTAAATAATATACTTGGACATGAAAATGAGTAGACATGAGTGGATATAAACTGCTGTAACTTCGGCAGTATTGCGTTCATGTATTCTGGATTCAGATTTGATTCTTTTTTTTCCTTAAGTTTGTCTACCAAGAGTTATCTATAATTATTCTTAAATTAAACTATGTAAAACCTTCCTTAAAGCCATTTTTAAAAAATATTGTTCCAATATCCTGTATTCTGTACTGTTTGTTCCCCATCAAATGACATACTGAGCGTTTTTAGGAGATAATAATCCTCAGAAGGCAACAGTGTCCAGGAAGTGAGTAGGAAAGCATATCTACAGTAGAAACAAAGAACAACGGGTTACTGGGAACAAGACTTCAGGGAAATACCTTAATGGCAGAAGCAAAGATATTACTGACTGCTATGCAATAAACTCCTTAGCAGAAAATAGCTTGGGGAGAAAAGGTCTCAGAATTGTAATATTGCAGTAAAAATAATTTATCAATTCCTTCAAATGAAGAACTACTTTTACTTCTAAATAGTGATGTGAGAAGTATTTCAAGAACAACAACAACAACACATATATATGCAATGACCCTTCCCATCTCTCATCTTAAAGTATTTTTTAAATTTTTATTTCTCAGGTTGGTAAGGCTATGCGGAATCCCTGGAAGTATAAAAAGAGAGGGGTCACACAGTATGTGAGAAGGCATTTCCTAAGCTGTATTTCCTGATAGGAACATAACCTCATTTCAAAAAAAAAAAAAAAAATTCTTTCTTACATCAACATAGTTATGTACTGAAACACTTCTGATGGTATTGAAGTTATTTCTCTTCTGTTTTTCATTTTAGGAAATGCAGGAGTAATATTAAAATGAAATATATAAAGGAGAAAGATGACATTTGGTTCCTTTCCTGGAGAAAAGGAAGCCTGGTTTCTGTTTTTAATGCTGCCAAAGACCTTCTGTGTGATTCAAAAGGCCTCTTTCAAGACAGTTTTCCAGCGGCCTTGCTCAAATCACTCCCCACGATGCTCACCCCTGCAAAAGGCATCTAAAAACCCAAGAGCTTATTTGGGTGGCAAGTATAGATTTTAGTGCTTTATTTCCAGTGTCTATCTTCTAGAAGTTTCATTTTAGATGACTGGGAATATATCTATGCCTTTCCCTGTCTACCATAACAGCTCTGGCTAAGGGAATGACATATGTCCCTTAATCTGAAGAAACTAGGGGTCGGATCTACAGGAGCTATGTGAGGCATCGCTCATCTGCAGGCTGTGATGCCCTGAATTATTCCCAAGCCCAGACAAGACTGGATGAACCCTGTTGTGCTTGTTGTTGTTGTTCAATGAGCAGTGCTATGGCTGAGGGAGTTTGGCCATCTCAGAATTGGAGAGGGCCTTGACTCCATGGCCTGATGGGCAATTCTGGCCTTATTTTGGTGTGTTTTTGTGCTTGTGCAGCTGTGGGAATTGGGGTGTAGTCCCCCTGTGAGGGTCAGGGGACCAGGACACCACCTCGAGGGCTTATTTCTCACCTGTGTGAAATGAGAATTGCCTTGATGACCTTCCCTCTCAACCCCTTTGAGGCCGCTACTAAAAATGCCCTGTAGGAGCAGGGAAATACTAATTCACAGAGGAGCTCAGCAGAGTTAAATACCTGGAGAGTCTCTAAATAAACAGGTAATAGAAAGTGTTCTTTTTAGAGAGCTTATTGTTAGAGTACTTATTATTTACTCTTTTAGGTATAAGATTTTCCTGTCTCATGTTAAAGCTACCTAGTAATACTGACTTCAGGTGCCCTGTCAAGCTTTTATGTTTTCCAGGTTTTTTGCTGATCCTTTCCTGTTATTTTTCACTTGTGTTTATTAAACACTATTATTTCACATTAAATTATTTGCTATTTTGACCTTTTTTGATCTTCATTTCCACCTTGTTTTGCAGTCCCCCAAAGGCTGCTTTTTTTCAGTGCCATCAAACTAGAAATCTTAACGGGGAACAAAAAAAAACTCATCAGGTAGACCTCAGGAAAAGTTTTATAGCCTAAAACTCAGATTAGAGGTAGACCTGCAGCGAAAACTTTGTACATTTATTGAACCGTGAGGGCAAAGGAGAAAATCATTGAGTTAGAGTAATCAAGAGAAAAATAGAATATATATTCTTTGTGTTTGTGCTATGTAACTATAATATGGCTTCCTCAGGGAAGATATGTGTGATTCAAATTTGGAAGAAAAACACTTTTCTGGTTAAAAAGAAAAAGGAAAGAAAGGCAGAAGGCATATGTGTGTGGGTGTTGATATATATCTGAAGGTTGCTGCAGCTCTCCAAAGCAGGTTGATTCATCTATAAGGAAGGACAGTGAGATTTGCTTTCTAGAAAAAAAAAAAAAAAATCCTGATGTCTTTTCTTTTTCTTTTTTTTAGACTTTCACCCTCTTACATGATGATGATCATTCTGATGAGAAACATGTTGTACTTTCAGAATGTAAGAAAATGGAATAACTATGGGACCTGTCTGAAGATCATATCAAATGATGAGAAAGGGTAAAAATAGGTTAAAGGAAATTGGAGGTAAGTTGTACTGGGTAAATACAGCAAGATGGAAACAAGCAGTGCAATAACAACTAGCTATAAAAACATTCCAGGGAATAAGACAAATTGGGAAACAGCAGCAAAGCATCTCACAAAGATATTGCGAAGTATGAACTAAGGATCTAAGGAAAAATATCTTTCTAACCACATCCAGAAACAAATACTTTATTTTACTTTATAAAACAGTCAAAATTGGTACTCAAATAGACTGAACGATACTTACTTAGTGAAAGATACATTTTATTATAGTCTTACGGTAGTTAATACTGATATGTCTGAACTGTACATTTGCTACTCATTGTATATTCTGTATATTTCCAAAGTACAGGTCTTTAATGCTGGAGGCAATGAACATGGTATTCCAGTCTTGTACTGTGGGCATAATTTTCAATGGAGAACAGATAGAGGAAGAATATTACAATATAAATATATATTTCTGCTCAATGCAAGACATACATGCAGCCTTAGAACTAAGCATTTACTGAGATGCTTTTACTCACAGCCAACCAGACTAACTGTTATAGTTTGTAAAGCTGTACACGTCTGTATACTTGAAAGCCTAACTTTTTTTTGGTTTATTTTATACTGAGGCTCAAAAATCATGGTATTTGGCTACATGGAATAAGGGACAATAAATCAGCTTTTATGCTGTTGTTTAGAAACCCATATAGGATGGGATTCAAGCAGCAAGACATCATACCCAGTAAATGACATATACAATATACTAATTTAAAATGTCTGTTAGAAATGAGATTGGCATTAAAATCTGTTACAATGTGGAAAAGATGAAGAGGCATCCAGCTGAAAGCAAAAACTAAGATCAACACTGTCAGTCTGCAGAAAACTCTCCTAGATCTTGTCTTAATTCTGACGATGGATCGGGATACTGCAATCATGTCTCGGATCTCTGTATTTTCTGTGGGTTTCATCTCAAAACAGATAGGTACCCCTGGGATGAACTTGCTGGTTGAAGAGAGCTGGCTTTTTTCTGTGCAAGAGCTTTCTGGGAGCTCTCTGAACTGAGAGTCCTGGTGGTGCCTCAGAATAGCTGGCATCACGCTCGACGTCTTCTTGCTGTATCTTCTGTGGTGCTTCCTGATAAATGCGTAGCTCCATCGGGAGTGGCTGGAGGGCTGCGCCTGAGCACCGGCGCTCTTGGGCGCTTGGATGGTCAGGTTTATCATCTCATTTTCCTCAAATTTGTTCTCGGCACTCGACAGCCTGGAGCCTACGCTCCTGCAGACGCTGGTATGGCTGGCGGTTAGGCACACCAAAGGCAATATGTATTGCATGAGTAGCAAGGATATTGTAAAGGCAATTCTGTAGGGGTCAGAAGGCCATGACTCAATGCACAGAAACCTGCCCACCAGCGACTCTAAATTCAGGGTTTCACTGAGATCTACAACTCTGTGGAAAAATGGCAGAGGGGAGCAAATGGTACAGCCAAGGGCCCAAATGGTTGCTATTAAGACGTAGCCTTGTTTTGCTGTTAAATTGCTGGAAAGGGGATGTTTTATCATCCGATATCTGACCACAGCGATAGACATTAACATTAAAGTGGAAACCAGAACAGATGCGCATTGCAGGAAGGGTATGACGTGGCACATCAGAGTGCCAAACATCCACTGGTCAAGCAGGACAGATGTCAGCGTGAAAGGAGAACAAAACAGCACGACTAAAATGTCCGAAAAGGCCAAGTTGCCAATCAGGATGTTTATTGTTGTCTTCTGCTTGCGTTTCATCAGAGCCATCAGTATAAAGAGATTCCCCATAAAGCCGGCCAGACTTATAAATGTGTATAGCCCAATGAGAAAGTACTGTATGTCATCAACACTGCTCTTATAATCCTCCCAGGCAGAAAAACTCCTCGTAGTAGCAGAGGTGTTCTTGGTAGGTGTCCTGTTGTTATGGTCTTTGAATCCTAAATCCATATTCTAGTCCTGCTTAGAACAAGAAGGGCATTAATTAGTGACTGAAGCAAAGTTGACACTGCTATTATTATAGATATAATTAAGCATAATTTAATCTTGTATCACCTTAAAGCAATTAAATTAATAGCAGTGTGAGGCAAATCCTGTAAAACTGCAGGTCAGTGCAAGCCAATCTCATAGGTGGCATTCAGCACACTTAGGCCTCAGTACCTGGCTGCTCTTATCTAGTGATTACCATTTATGGATCTGCATTATGAAGCTGCCTTTTTACTGTGTTTTGCTATAGGCCAAATTTGCTATTTGCATATGTAACCATGTTTTGCTATTGCTAACCTTTCCATGAGCGAGCAGCTAGTCACAAAAGCACTCCATTTAGAGCTGGTGAAATTACTCCTGGGAATAGCAGCTCGTTGATCTGGCTCAGGAAATTCACAATCACCACCTGGGCAGGTGCCTAATCATTACATGACAACAAACCAAAATGGGAGAACTGGAAAATTTATGTTGTATTGAGACACAATAAAAGCTGCAGCAGTATGTCTTACCTTGCTAGTGGGGGAAAAAAAATAAATAAAATAAAAAAATTGAAGAAAGTTTCAAAAAGAAGTTTCTAAGGATAGCTACTGTCCCATCCTGCCTATTTCCATGGTGAAATTCCTAACATGATGCTTATACAAACCATATTCTCTTAATTTGGAAAATAATGTTGAATGTAATCAGAAAAGAAAAGGAAATTTGCTTACAAAGTATCCAAACTGAATAAAATATATATAACTGTATGCAACTGTATGTTGAGATGCAAAACCTGTGTGTATTGAAATTTCTAAGTCAAAAGCCTCCAAGGCACACCTATTAGCTACAGATTTCCTTAAGACTTAGAAGTCTTGGGCAAGACAATGCAGAAAGGCCCCAAAAGTTCCAGAACACACTTAAGATGAGGAGAAAGTTTTTCCCTTGTCATTCTAGCTGCCAATGAGCATGACTTGAAGGCATTAAAACTGAAGTCAGTGACTTGTGAAATCAGCTGAAATAAATTTGTTTCTGTTTTGTAAGTCTAAGTTCACATAAATTGTGTCCAAATACTCTAGAGGTCTCTTCTCTGGAGAAAATACATAATTCCCTACTTCAGGCTTATGGAATTATATCTCTATTATATAATAGCTGCAACACTTTTTTTTTTCTTTATTCAGCATGGAGAATTTTTTTTTTTTTTTTTTTTTTTTTTGCTATGATTGATGCTGTGTGGATTTCAGTGTGTGCAGGTACCTGTCATCTGCAGGCTGTCTTTTGATTTTGACACTTTCCTCCCAAACTTCAGAAATTGCAAGGTGGATCTGTTGCTCTCCAAACTTGCTCGTAGGGAACAAATTGTTCAGTCAGCCTGGACATTTCTAGAAGCAAACTCCAAATATTATTTTCCTCCCCATATCGCTGGTCTTCAGTCCCCAGTCCTAGAACACCACTGATCTCACAGGGCTCTCTGCACTTCTTGGTATGTATTTTCCTGTTTTGTTTTAACTGATGCTTCCATTTTTTGGAACTTCTTCACGCTCCCTCTGTCACTGGGTCAATCTCGGTGTGATATGTAATATATCGCTTTCGAGGAATGAAGATTCCTGAAAATCCCATAGTAGGACATAGAGTTGAATAATATAGCCTCTTTTGAAAGTGTTGTTTTCATATTTAGCCACATAATTGTACTGCTAAACTGGATGGTAGCCACTACAGTGCTTGTAAACATTTAGGAATGTTTACAAGATCAGATGTAATCAATCTGAAGGTTGGAAATTTTCTGTCTACAAACTCCAAAAGTTGGATGGCTTTGCTCTCTTCCGTCCATCAGCCAATATGATTTCCCCGGGATAAGGTTGCCTTTCTGGGTTCCTCTGCATACACTCTCCGCGGCTCTGCTCAGTTACAGCTGTGTGAGCTCACACCCTGTGAGCTTTTAATGCGTTTGCTTAGGTCTCCTTTAGTTTCTATATGGTGCACTCATAGAAAGCTAAGATGCAGGAGGAGGGAGTGACTGCAGCTTGATGCCAGATTCCAAGGTAAATAGGAAAAGTTACTATGAAAATCAGATTAATCCAATGAGCATTAAGTACAGGGAATATTTGTGGTTGCCTTCTATATTAAAATGGAATTTATGATCTACCATGATCTTGAAAGATTTTAACAAACACCTCCTTAAACCACATTTGTCTGTGATGCATCTTAATGTTACTCTCTTAATCCTGTAACTCTTACTATAATCAAAATGATGCTTCAGAGGAATATTCAGCTGCAGTTCGTCAAGGTCTGAGAGCAGCAGAGGGATCTTAAATACTTATTCAGTTTTAGCTGAGTTAAGGATTGCAGATCACCTACTATGTGCTGGTTAAATTCTTAAGATTCATTTCATTATTTTCCTGAAAAGCCTTTACTTTATATATATATATGTATATATATATATATATATATATAAAAGTCCATTAGGAGGGTAAATAGGCTGAATATTTCTTCATTCCCTTTCTTACATATTTAAAGGGAAATTTTCAAGAGCATGGAAGTTCAGCAGGCTCCATTGCAGGCATATGTGCTTTCAGAAGAATTTCCTCCTGTTAGATGAGGTACTTGTATTAGGATTTATTCATGGGTAAGAGCTTATATGCCACAGTGTTGGTCCCTATTAAGTCACTTCTGACTGGCTGGTGCCTGTGTCATCTAGTCGGTTCAGTCTGTGTAACAGTGCCCATACAGAACTGTTAATCTTCACTGCTGCTGCGAACAATTTACAATCTTACTCCTTTTTCTTCCTTTTTTTTTTTTTAACTTAACATACAAATATATATGAAGTGGAAGCAAAACATGAGAATTCTGTTAAATACACAGTCTCCTTTATCTCCTCCGTACACTGGCATGGTCGCAGGGCTGTGAAGGAAATGGAGCTGGAGATGATCTTTTTTAACTTGTACACCACTCTAAGCAGTTACAGCAGTAATTTACAGCATCATAAACTTAATAGCATGACATGAAGTTAGGCTGTAACTAAGCTTATGCGCCAAGCTCTGCGGTTACTACTCAAGAAATGATGCTCTTATGTCGTTAAAGACAGATAATGTCTGAGCCGGAGGACACTAGTGAAGAGTCCCCTTCTCCTCGCAGACTAAAGATCATAAGCTGCTGCTTTTGAGAGGCTCCTGTTCTTTACATGCAGCGGCGAAATCTTATCTGAGTACCCTGGAGATTTCAAAAGGCTGAGAATGCTCCAGGAGCACAGAGGAAGGATGTTTATGCCTGTTAACAGCACGTCTCTCTATGTGGCTAATTATAAGGAGCATTACAAGGTTGTCCTGGAAGACAAGAATATGGCTTCCCAGGATAAGCAAAAACCAGCTAATAAGATTATTTAATGGGGGTGTTTGTTCACCAGAAAAGATAATTTAAAAGGTATGATTAAAATATACACCGAGCGACGCAGCAGCTCCCAGCTCGCAAAGGAAGAAGAGAGAAAAGAGCGATGTAGACGTTTTCCTTTCCATGGCTCTCCAGGGGACCCCGTGGCACCACCAGCCCCGTGCCCACGAAACACAGCAGGGCTACAAAGTGTGCTCCGTGGGCATGGGACGGGACGGGCGCGATGGGAGAGCGGGACCCGCGGCCAGAGGCAGGACGCGCCGCGGCTGCCGCGCGGACCGGGCTTGTCCCACGCGGGATCGCGTGGCGGCTGCGGGAGGGCTCTGCGCGGGAGCCTGAGCCCGGCCGCCCCGCCGCTCCGTGCCCGCCTCCGCTGGCCGCCTCACCTGGCCGTCCTGCCCGACTCCAGGTCCCCGTCCCGCTCCGGATCCGTCTGGCTGCTCTGGGGCTCCCGGGGCTGCCTCAGACGGCCGGAGTTCCGTGGAGCATCTCAGCGGGAGAGGGAGGAGAGGCCACGCGAGTGCCGCCAGAGAGGCCGGGTGCAGGTGGCAGCCCAGTGCAGCCCCCATCACCGCAAAGGGCTCCGGGGCCGAGCACGCCCAGCAGCTCCCATGGAAAAGGCTGGCGGCAGCGGCATCCTCCGGGCAGCGGAGCTCGCGCGAGTGCCCGCGTCCCTACGGCGGCAGGAGGGAAGTGGCGCTGGGCGAGCAGACGCATCCGAGCCGGGGCGCTGGAGCTGGCCCTGGCGCTCCGCGGCGCTCGTGGAAACGCCTGCCGCTCCTTCGCCTGCGCTCCCGCGCGGGGCTTCATCCGCTCGGCGGGCGCGTTTCGGAGCCTCTTATTTCGGCGTTATGCGCTACGACAACTAGAGTTTCCATGGAAATGTAATGATACCGTAAACAAGCCCCGCACTCACCTGTATTTAAGGGAAGCTGTCCGTTTTTCACCCTGAATTCAGCACACAGCGATCCGCAATGGTGAGATGCTCTTAGGCTGTTGCGGGACTTTGGGAAGTCTGAAAATAGCCAGGCAGTGGCAGAGGACTGGTCCGAGTGCTCTTCCGTGCCGCGCGCGCTGCCCGGCGCGGGGCTTCAGCAGCATTCCCGTGCGAAGGGCTCCTTACAATCGCGCTTCAATTTTTAGCATGCTTAAGAACAGGTGAGAGGTGCTGGGCGCCCCAGACCATGTTCCGTTATGGAGCTGAGTAGCTCTGCTCGCGCAGAGGCGAATATGGGAAGGGCGGTTTTAATCTGGTCAGGGCTCTCAGTGGGAATGCAGGGCGTTTTCAAGCAAGCAATATTTCAAAGTGCAAGAACTGTAGGCTATGTCATAGGATAAAGCGTTAGAAGACAAACTCTGCTGTTCACACCAGCTGTTATCTTCCAGCAAAAGCAGTCTCATTGATCACTGTCCAATTATAGGCCTGCCGGAGAAGCGAGTGACAGGCCTCCGGGAGCACAAGTGACACGAAAACGCCACGTCCTTGCTCTTTGCCAACGCACTCCCTACATTCCTGGTACCAACGTGGGGCTGGAGGAAAGCTGTCGATACAATTAGCCTGCAAAAAATTGCATCGCACAGAGACAGAACAGCTGCATCACCGTGTTGTAAAGTAACTTTGGAGCACTGAAAGTCCAGTTAGGATCTTTATTTAATTTAATTTTTTATATATATATTTTAATGTTACCTGTGCCATTTAGGTTAAAGGCTGAAGGAACACTTAGCCACCATGCAGAGCGGATGAGCTCAGTGTGGTGAGGAAGGCTGCATCCCGCCTTCTCTTTGCCCGTTCCTGCATTATTCGCCACCCACTGCTGGTGAATCACGGCGCGTGCAAGCGGTGGCAGTGACGTGCCAATCCAGCTCGTCAGACGAAGACAGCTCTCCGTCTGTTAGTCACAAAGGAGAGCA
>JAYECN010521305.1:0-12853 GCA_035222435.1 Microcambeva ribeirae | reverse complement strand
TTTTTTTTTTTTTTTTTTTTTTTTTTTTTTTTAATGTAACTGGCCAGAAAATAGTGGGTTTACTGATTCTGTCAGTTCTAGTCCTGCTGATTCTGCAAGTCTTTCTAAATTAAAATTAACTTGGCAGTGAGTTTTAAAGTGTTTCTGTGTCCTGTCTTCAGTGAAAGGGACTGTTCCTGTGCTGTGTCACCTCTGCTCATCCTTAAGGACTCTATAAATTGCACATGCACTAAGTCCAAGGTGGACTGGCACAGCGCTCTTGGGCATTATTTATTAGCTGAAATTTTGTTTGTAGATTTTTACCTTATCAGCTTTTAAATGTATTCCTGTTGTTTAAATAGAGGAATTGGAATCCCTTTTCCTCTCTTCTGCCCTTTTTAGCTAGGGGAACAAATTTGAAATAAGAAGTGTGGCTTTTTACTCTAACATTTCAGAATAGTTTGATTTGTAGTTTGATTTGTCTAGCTAATATTAAGTGAGGATAAGGAGTAAGGATACTAGCCAGATAACCTTATTTATAAGGCTTATAAGATGCCACAAAACTAGCATAATAAATCAAATGATCATTTGAGCTTTGTTTTAATACCTGCTGATTTTAAAATTAGAGAATGCAACTTAAATACGTAACTAAAACTGGTAGTTGTATAACAATTCCTATAATGTGATACGATAATTCAGACTCTGGCTATAAGCCCATCCAAACTAATAGTATGTTCATTAACAGAAGCTGACTTATACAAATGAAATTTGAAAAGACAAATTTGAAGTGACTATTCCTAGGTATGGTAAACTGGTATCAGAAATGTACAAGTACCCCTTAAAACTTTAAGTGCTTAAAAGAAGTGGCCTTAAAAAAGAAAAGTGGCCATCAGGAATTAAACTCAGGTAACAGGCCTGCATTTCAGCTATGCTGTCCTTGGACTATTTCATACTGCCTCTATCAGGCCATTACAGGTAGAGGATCGCTACAGAAAGAGATGCTTTTTAAAAACGTTTCTGACAGCCACTGACAGAAAATTGATACAGGCCACAATCCCATACCCTTAATGTTATAAAACAGCTCTTTACCATAAAAATATTTAAAACTAAAAAAAAGGAGAGAGAGAGAGAGAGAGAGAGGAAATATATATGTGTATGTTTGTACAGCATATAGGTTTGCATGTTATTTTGTAGTGCAGTGATAAGCAAATAGATGAAAAGGTTGATGTGTTTGCATGTAGATTCCTGTGGCTCCAGTCACTGTCACACTCTGAGCACTCTGCATGTTTACAGGGGGTATCTACATGAGTAGTATGTTTATCATGCTCCCTGTGAATATTTGTCACATCAGCAATGGTTAATGCAGTTCTGGTAACTTCACAACAGTGGTGTTTTATGAGCAGCAGCCTTAGAACTACCACCACCATCTTTTGGTCAATGTGTATACTTTTCTAAGTTACTAAGACACAGATACAACACTCTTCCAGAGATAAACACTCATTTTAGCATAATTATTTCAATATAATGAAAAAATATTAGGAAAAGATCTGTGTTTGTCTTTTTTTTTTCTTTGTAAAACTGCAAACACAGAGAACACATTTAATCTGTGTCTCATCACAGCTAAAAAATTCATGCTCTCTGGAGTGTAGCTTACTCGCAGTACAATTTCATGTCAAGGTTAAAAACTTAAACCTTCCCATAAAATTCACTGGAAAGTCCTCACCTGCCAAGGAGATTAGCACAGCTGTAGATGACATGCATTTCCACAGCCCTCATCTCCATCTGCACCTGATGCGGTAGCATCTCTGTGTTCGTATCTCCACGGGGAAGCACGGTGCAGCATCCGTATGCAGCTGAGCAGCAGCCAGCAAGGAGCCACATCCAGCTGCAGTGCTACCTGCGGTTTGCATCTCTCTCTGCGACTTAGGCCGGTGTTCAGAGTGCCAAAGCCTGTTGAAATCAGTGCGAGTTATGTTCAATACCCCAAACACAGTCCTTGAATCCTTTCATCTCTGCATACAGGGTCACGGATTCTCAGCAAGGGGGGAGTCCTATGCAGTTCCTGATGTCGCCCTCTCTGTTGCTGTCTCCCTACCCACCTCTCCCTTGAAAGTCTGTAAGAACCAGCACTTATTCCAGTGCATCCCAGTATCCTGAAACTAGAACCCTCACTTTTGTGCAGGCTCAGTCTTAACGTGTAGGAGGCTGAAAATACCGGGCGAAAGTAATTTATATTTCTGCCTAGGTCATCGGTGTAAAAACTTCTTCCAAAATTTAGCATGTGGTTTAGTTGTTTCTCCCTGTAGCCATGCATTCTAGAAATGCTCTTACTCAGTGGTTAATTCTTTCTAATTAAAAAGAAAACTCCTCTCTTCCCTAGTCCTTATTTTTGTGTGGGCATGGTAAGATTATGCTTAAGCAAACCATTTAATCATTATGCTGGTAAAACACATAGTCATTGCTGGGAAGAGCTATGTACAGTGCTGATTGTGGCATGTGACAGAAAATACAGGATAGTTTTTTGATCGTTTGCTTCCATTTCTGATCATTCCACAATAGTTTGAAGAAATCACACCTCTTTTTTTTTTTTTTTTTTTTTTTTTTTACAATAGCAGTTCGTCCTCTTGTTTAGTCTAAAAGGACCAAGTTACCATAGCACAGAAGCACAAATGTGTGATTTTATGCACAGTAGATAACCCCTGGCAGCTAGAGATCCCCGTGCTGAGGGTCTCCCGCGTTAGGCGGTGCTCGTGGAGGGCCTCAAGGCCCCGCCGGCGGCGCTACCAGCAGCGCAGCTGCCGCGCCAGGACCTGCACAGCTGCAAGGAGTGAGGCGCAGCTCCTCGTCCTCTTCTTTAATACTAACCCGCTCAGACGATACGCGTTAACCTCGCTGTATCTTATCATACTAAGCAGGCGGCTTTGGCCAAACGTGGTGGAGCTGGTTGTTTGAAAAGAGAATAGGAAGACTGAAGAAATAGTCGTCATTCTTTTTACTCGATCCTCGAGGTTCAAATCAAGAACTAAAAGCAAAGGGAAGAGGCAGTGCCCTAATTCTGTAGATATCAGTGGAGCTACGCTGTGTGATCCTGGATTAGTGCAATAATGAGTTTGTTTTGGGGCCAGATTCCTCAAATGCTCTTTATTTTAGGCAAATTTACAAGTTGCGGTTTGCTTACTTTCCACTGCCTCATCGATTCTCAGGATGGAACTTGCAGAGAGCACCTTTTGTTAAACACCACGGTAGGACCTCTTTCAACCTCCTTTGCCCCAAGGCCGCCCTCATCAAGAGGTGGTTTTGTACCGGGCGAGTTTCCTTTGGACGCCGCGGAGCCCGAGGGCCCCGGTTCCTGCGTCCGCGCGTGGTCGGCCCGGGCTGCGGTGGCAGCCCAGGGAAAGGCCGCGCTTCCTTGGGAAAGGCCGCGCTTCCTTGGGAAAGGCCGCGCTTCCATAGGAAGCTGCCTGGGGCAGGAGGGAGCCGGCCCTGGGCACGGCCATGGCCGCCCGCGTTCAGCAAGGGGCACGCGGCTCCTCCGTAGTCGCGCGAGGCCCGAGCGGGATTCGCCTCCAAAGGGAGCGCGGCCAGGGAGGGCCGAGCACGGCTGCGCCGCGGCCGTCGTGCGCACGGTGGCTGCCGGAGCAGGTGGCAGGGGGAGATGCCGGAGCGCGCGCAGCGACAGCACCGCTCCTCAGCACTCCTCATCACCCCTCCACCGGGTCGCTGCTTGTGGGCCTGTAAGTGTGATGCGTGCTTGGGCCCGGACTCCGTTTTCAGTTCTGGATGAAGGGAAAAGTTTAAAAAAAAAAAAAAAAAAGAGCCAAAGGGAGTGGACACTCTTATTTTGCCAAAGACCAATCAAAATCAAATCTTCAATATTCCCATGATGAGGCTGTCAAAAGAAGCATCTTACTACAAAGCATTTTTCCCAGGACTTCATCTCTATAGCTGTATATTCAGGAGGATCCACTAGTACGTTTAAGAAAGACTGTGAATGACCTTTATCAAGAGAGTTCATACACTGGGTTTACCCTCTACAGATTTGATGTTTAGCTGCAGTTACCCAGTTTTATTCATTTCCTCCCTCTATCTTTCTGCCCTATTTAAAGAAACCCTTTCCCATACCCGCTGCGTTTTTTTGTGCTGTAGCTTTGGTTCTTAGGTGTCCCTTGTTCAGGCAGTCCTTGTAAACTGGCTTGCAAATTGTATTTTGTGTATATTTTATTCAGACTGAATTCTGAAATGGAAATATTTTAAAACAAAACATTATAAACTATTTATGTTGCTTGTGTTGTAGAATAAAGAAGCAAATGCAAAATAAATCTTGCTTTTGTTTTGTCTAAAGACCGTTATTTCACGGTTATTGAGGAAGCAAAGGAACATGACTGAGGTCTGAAATAGTTGCCGTATACCAGCACAGACTGCGGTTTTCTCAGGTGACCTGGGGAGTTCAGCCACTTGCACTGCTCTTTTTTTCAGTGGAAGCAGAACTAAAGCATTTAAAAGCATGAGCCCTGTACCACCTCAGACTCGAGTTTGGGGCTGCTTTGGCAGGGGGAAGGGGAGATGGGCAGATTAAGCTGCTGAGAAGACTAAAGGTGCAAACAGACAGTGTGCGGAATTTCAGTCGCATCTAAACGTGAAGCATTTCTTTCCCTTCCCCAAAAAAGCAAAATACATATGGCTTTGTCTTCATTGGAGATTGTATTTCTTTGAAAATGCCATGGCAGGAAAGGCATCTACTTTCAGTCACCTAAATAACTTTGAAAAGGAGTAGTTTAGGGATTGAAGTCTAAAATTCCACTCACACACTGAAGTATCCTGCTTTAGTGCCAGTGAAATCCAGTTGGATCCATCACCTCTCCTGTTGGGCAAAAGCTCAACATTCCATGGAAACAGTCAACATCTCCCTCATGACTGGGACACACTTAAGAAAAAAATCTGCATTACATTTGTATTTAAAAGTGTTCACCTGTGGTGTGAAGAGAACTGTCACAGCGATCTCTAAAAGCAGGAGTTCATTTCATCAAAAAGACGCAGCCGCACACACTGATGTTTAGCTCGTGGCACCAGGCATTCCTGGCTACGGCTGCAGCAAAAACCCTCTGGGCTGCAGAAGCTTCCTAGGCTCTCGGGGCCCAGTTTCAGGTAGTCAGACTTTCAAGCTGCACTGCCAGGTTTTTGCTGGTGTTCTTCCCTACTAACTGAATTAAAACTCGTAGGAGCACCTCGGCTCATACAAACAGCTCACCAGCAGTCCTCTGAAAAGACATTTCCCATCACTGTTGCCATCATCATCTTAACCCCAGCAAATGTTTTAAGCACGGAAGCAACACAAGGTCTGGCCTTCAACGTCTGTTATACAACAGCCTCATCAGCACAAAGGTTAAGAGAAATGTATTAGCGCAGATTACAAAGCAACTAAATGAGGCTGTGACGCTTTAATAATCTTATAGCGCTTCTGGCAAAACAGAGAGTGTTAAATCCCAGTGGTCAGATCGGCTTCCATTGCAGGAAACCATCTTCTGCTGCTCTACAACTCTCATTCACATCCCATGAGAAAGATTTTCATTTCCTCCTAAGTTTCATTGGTTAGTGTGAAACAGCAACTGGGTAAATACAGAAAAATAGACTCTTTTCAGTAACAAATCCTTACATGCACAACGTCCCAACTGTCTTCTGATTTAACAGAGTCAGGCTAGCCCATGTAGCCTTCTCCTGCCACTAGTGGGAGAGGAAGAAGGACACACGGGATGGAAGTGCTGGTCAGATTTCATTTTAGGCACCCAGACGACATTTACGCTACTTCGGTTTGTTGGTTTCAACTGAGAACACTTATCAAAGTAAATAGATGTCATCACCTGCCACCAAAGCCATTTCAATGTGGTCTCCCTTCAGAAAAATCACTGAATATGAGGGAGGTGATACAAAACTTCAGATTCCATGAGACTCCAAATACTGCATTCCTTTGTGGGCGCATAACGCACTGTTTTCTATTAATCGATCAGTGATGAAAACTTCCCATAGAAATTGTTACCAAGCACGCTATCAGAAGACAGTGATCACAGCTAGGAAGACCAGGTCACTCAACTCCCTCCACGGTCTACCAAAAATCAGTCCTTCAGGAGATTCAGAGGAGAAAAAAATAACTACCAAACCACACAAACGCACCCAATTCTGTGAACAACTTCAGTAAAGCTCTCCTTTCTCTGCTGTTACAACTCTTGGCAGAAGTGTCAAAGACAGACAGATGTATGAAGATCAAATTACCCTAAACTCTACCCTAATTATGCTATTGATTTATGTATAGCAGTCTTGAGTGTGAAAATGTCTGTCGATCTATCCTCTTGCCATAAAGGGGCAGCTGAGTAAAGCAAATGAGAGCCAAAATCTTGAACCTTCCCCAGCCTGAGCAGGACAGAAGTGCGCGGCCCTCTGCATCCTCCCTGGGTTTCAAGCGAAAGCCCTCCGGCCTAGGCCGGGAACATGAGCAGCGCGCGTCTCATCGCCATAGCTCACTGTGCCTCACACATGCCTAACTATCACCGCTACCATTTTGCACATGGGATGAAAACAAACTGAGCAAAACAGAAATTTGTCATTGATCTCAAAAAGGCCCAAAGCAGTTATGCAGCATCCTCTAGCCCCGTGCTCCTCCCAAGGCTGTAGACCTGTGGGATAATTTGGCCAGAGCAGAAGAGCAACTAAACAAACAAACAACAAAAAAAAAAAACAGCAGTTTATAGGAGGGATAAAAGCAAGGCAATCTAATCATTTTGATGTCCTGAACCCCCTTGATGGAAATCCCAAGCTGCCTAATTTGACTGATACTCTTCCGTTTTAAACCACAATACTTTTCGGAGATAATCATCTTGAATTGACGGGGGTAATGAAGGAGTGGGTGAATTACAAACTCAGGAAAAAGGATGGAGACAGGCTAGACTCTGAGCAGTCTAGTCAGGTACAGAATTGCCTACGTAATAGTGATACAGAAAGAAAAGACAAGAAAGACAAGACAGACAGAAAGACAGACAGAAAGAAAGAGAAATGGAAGGAAGGAAGGAAGGGAGGAAGGAAGGAAGGGAGGAAGGGAGGGAGGGAGGAAGGGAGGAAGGGAGGAAGGGAGGGAGGAAGAGAAGGGAAGAGAAACAGGCTTTGGCTGCAACAGCTAAGATGCTGTAGCGTTGAATTGGAGGCCCCTGGCACACCGACACAGCCAAGTACTTGGCAAGCACCACCACGGCAGTAAGGGGGAACACCTTCCCCAGCCTGGCTGCTGGCGCGCTCTCCCCGGCGAGATGTTGCTTTATGCACGTATTTATTGCACACAGAGAAGACCTTCTTTGGGTCCACTGGATGAGGCTATGACAGAAGTGCAAGTGAAAGGTAGAACCAGGTTCGTGTTCAGCCAGACCACGTGAAACCCAGGATAAGCTCTAATTTCTGAGCTTCTGGCAAAGATGCCAGCATCAGGATAAACCTCTTACATCCAGTAACGCTGTAAACAAACACAAGTTGAACTCTTCACTGAGTGCGAGATACAGCGTCCTAGAATAGTGCGTTCAGCACGCAGGTTTCAAAACAGAACAGCATTCCCAATAAATCAAATCAAGTTAAATATAAGGATGTGATAATTTTGTCCTAATGTTATACTGAAAAAAACAGTAGTGCGGTTGCTTAAACACCTTTGACTCCTGATAAAAATCTGTGGTAATAAATCTAGTTGCTGTCTATATGTTGCATTTTTGTCTACACGATATTTGCCAGGAGATCTGCAACCATAAAGCAGAGACAATACTTACTTTTCCATCTCTAAGGAAGAACACCCAAACTGTTTATTTTCGCTCAGTCTGTTTAGCAGGACCACTTTTCAGGAGGTCTTTCATCACCCTCATTCTTCAGCACAATCTAACAAAATGTCTTAACATTATTTTATTAAATTTAATCCCCCTGCATGGCATTTCTTCATTATTTTTCTTTACTATGCTTTCAAATGCAATGTTACACTCCGGCACATTGCTTTCTTCTTCAAATAAAGTTCTTTGTCCCAGAAACTCAACAGGTCAAAATAAAATTGGATAAGATGCTATATTGAAAACTAACCCTGTAATGTGCTCAGGGGTCAGAAATGGACAGATCTTCATGCTTGACTAACAGGAATGTCAAGCATAATGGGGAAATGAAAAATTGTTTTGTACTGCACTTAACTCGCATAGAGGAGAGGAAGGTGACAAGGCTCTTTTGCAGGTAAGTGTTTCAAACCAACAAAGGAATTAATCTTCCCTTGGAAAAACAGGGGCATCTGCCTCTGCATAGAATTGCAGAGGTTGCACAGTAAGAGCAAGAACGTTTGTGTGCTCCAAAATTCATTTAAAGTCCCAGCTGCAGGGATGTTCATCAGAGTGGATCTTACATCTCTCTTGCATACATTACCTTTTCTTTCAAAAGGATACTAAATAATTGAAGAGCTCAATTATGGCTCTTGTGACTAGCCCCAAACCCAAGAGAATAAAAAACATTAGTTTGCAAAGCCAACCATTAAAAAAAAAAAAGGAAGGTGGAGGTTTAAATCTAGTTTATAAATATATATATATTTTTAAAGCTCTCAGTCAAATCTCCCCTTGCATTTTGGGACAACAGGAGCAGCCAGACCAACAGCAAGGAACTGCCATATAACAGCTTGCCCCAGAGCTTTTTAGGCAGAACTCTACTGGCAGTAGCACAAGAAGGATGACCAACATTACGTGTCCTTCAGGGGGTGCGGGGGTATTGAAACAGGAGAGGTATCTCCCAACCCTTCCTGCTGTGCTGTCCTAGAAGATAGGACGGACCTGTAGTGGCTGCTAAAAAGACAGAGTAGGAAAGAAAAGGACAGGGCAGGGTGTGCTGAGTGCCAGACTGTCACTCAGCTCTACTTCTAGTGTTTCTTTTAGACCACATGATGCTTACGCCCGAGCCTTCCAAATCAGCGCTTTTGGGCTGGGCAGGCACCCTTTTCAAGAAGGCATCAGAGCTTGGAAGGCGTCATGGGGAACCAAACAAAAGGGAAGAGAAAATCTGAACAGCAGCAGCAAAACGCAAATAAATGCCTCTCATCAGCCAGGCCCAGTTCTGGTGCCGCAGCCTGAGCCCTCAGCAGCAGCTGGCCTGGGCAGCCGCCACCGTCACCCCGCAGCGGACACCGACCTCCTCCTGCCCTAACGCACCAAGCGACTCGACCTTGAAAGACTGCGGCTGTCCCTGGAAATGAGATGAGAGGATCCCAACCTTGTACCAGAAATCAAATCAAGTAACTGCCTAAGCTGGTCTGTTCACAGCTGACTCTGTTTGTACAACACTGCCCCAGGCAAAATTTAATTATCCTCTAAAAAGAAAATCCACGTATAATCAGCCTGGACCCAAACCTTCCCCACTACATAAATCTGTTCCCATAGAGCTCCATGCAGGAAGAAAATTTTGCGTAGCGCCACTGACAGCACACATGCAGACTGAACAGCAAGGTGCAATAAAGCCAGTTCTTCTCATTCCTGCAATATGCAGGACAAGGTCCCTGCAGCTGGTGGCTTCTCAATGCCCTCTCACATGATGATGATCAACCACCTAGATTAAGGGTTTGACAGACTGTGCACAGGAAAAGCCAAAGAACTTTTCAGCTCACCCACTCTATCTCCCTGAGTCCCACAGGAGAACCTGCCCTACAACACATGCACTAGTTTTGTCCCACCTATTTTTACGAGCCCGCAGCTCACTGGCAGTTTCCCCCAGGAGACACCACATAACTCATTACAGCTCAGAAACAGAAAAATTGTTCTTGGTTTGCAGCCTAAATTTCCTAGGCTGAAGCCTAGCCTCTTAGTTGTAACACGATCCACGCTGAGTAATGCTCAACAGTTTCCCTTCTCCAAATATTTGCAGCTCCCCTGCAGTTGCTCTCAGATCATCACCCAGACTACACATTTCACTCATCATCCTATGTTTCCAAGGGCACACCCAACTGACAGCAAGGAATTGCTTAAGCCTGTCATTTTTAAAAACCTCACACCTAAATTTGCTTTTTTTATCTACTTACTTTTTCCTCTTAATGGTGTTTCATCATTCCTTAACTTTTTCAGTACTGAGGGCTTCCCATTTTCAGTTATGCAGTCTTTTTTCACTCACAGCTCTGTAACTTTTCATCTACCTGTGCCGAGGAGGTTGAGTCAATGCCTGTACCTTGATGGTCCAAGTGCTTCTGTCCTCATGGCCTCGCACTGACGGATTCTGAAACATTTTTATGTCTGTTATGTCAGAGTTCTCACAGAAAACTTTTGCCTTTGATATTTACATCACTCTCTTCTTCTCTCTCAGCACCTTTCACCTCTTACGTTTAATCTACAGCTCCATACTAAGATCTCTTCACCTTTCCCTGGTAGCGCCGGGTGCACTGGCTGTCCTAAGAGGACACCTCAAGGAAGATGTTTATCTGTTTATCTGTGAAACCTCTTCTTTCTCCTCCCGTTGGCTGGTAGGAAGACGGGGATCCCTTCTCTTTTTCTTTTTTTCTCCCTTCAGGTAACTTCCAAGTCAACATATGTCACCAGCCAATAAAGTTGTGTGCAAGCTTTGAGCGGGAAAGGCTGTCCTGTCTCCCCTATATTTGAGCAATACGGATCATATCCTTGAATCCAAACTTGGCTGCTATTTTGCTGACAATATGAACTACTAACGAGTCCGCTTGAGAAAATAAGGCTCTTGCCGTGTCTGCAGATCTGGGGCCTTTTTTGTTCGCAATATTTTCTTCATGTACATCATTTGTATAGCAAACTTTCTTTTATAGGTGAGGGGGGCTGTGCATTTTTTCCAAAAATTCTAAGCAGGAACCTTTACGCTTAACTGAAGCTATGACTATCACCTCAAAATGCAAAACCTGAACTGAAATGGTACACAAAATACATATTCTTTCAAGCAAAGTAGTGGTCCAGTTCAGCTAAATTAAAATGGCATAAAATTGCCTGTGGCTTCTCAGCAAATGCTCTGTTAAATAATGCACATTTCAATCCAGATAGTTTCATTTGGACTCAGAAGCCCATGATCAGAGTCATTTCCTCCATCCTGAGGGAGGGCCTTTCCTTGTCCTTCCTGCAGGAAGGACACACAACTGAGTACATAACTGGACCAGTGTCTTCTGATTTACAGCCCCAGGTGTGACCTGGATGTATTTTGTGGCCCTGGGGAAGCTACCGAACCAGTAGTAGTAAGGGTTAAGGAAAAGCAAGCAAAAGCCGCCTCTCGGTGTTACAGGCCAGATGATGCAAACAGGACAGCCTTTACTACCTGAGTTTATCCTCCAGTATACTGCACTTTTCTTCTTGTGTTTTCTCTCTCACTTCCAAAGAGATCATTCTAGGAGCTTGAGGACCGCCGGTACCATTTTCGGTCACGTTTGTTGTATGACTGTTCCTCACACACGTGGGCAACTGCAACAGAGACCTGCAAGCCAAAATACTACAACGTTTCTTTTAGGTTACACAATTAATTAGAAATTCACTGATTCTTACTATTGTTACCATATATGAAGGAAATATATTTCAAAAGCCATGTTCCTTGGGCTCTCAAATGTTTCATCCATTCTAACAAAGACAAGTAAAGACTCTCAGATTAAAGGCAACAAGAAGGATATCCCCACTTCTCTAATTCTGTAGAGGATTTAGCTATTTACAGTTCTGCTGCTTGATAACTGCACCAGCCTTAAAGCAAAGGCAAAAATAAAACTTTAAGTCACTTTCAGCAATTTTTCCAACCTGGTTAAAAACTGAGCGAGTTTTAGTAGACAGAAGAGGACACAGGGGTTCCCCTCTCAAATGGGGCTCTTGGCTATAATGGCTTTAAGCATTTAATGTTGGTTGTTGTTGCACCTTGTGAAGAAACAGACTCAGGCTGGGATGCAGAGCGGGATGACTTTATTCTCCAACCAACTTCTTTTATATCCTTTCACACAAGCGTTGCAAGGCTACAGCCAATCAGCATCTTGCCAATCAGCATCTTGCCAGCCCTGTGGCTCTGTTTATCTTCTTTTCCTTGTTTTGATCCTTATCTGCTGACAAGACATTCTGCAGGCCGTTGCAGTCCTCCTCCCTTTCCTGCTCTGTTCCCTTTCTGCTGATGAGACATTCCCTACTGCCTTCCTTGAGGTTAATTATCTGATAACAAGGCATCCAGTACTATGATCCACATCTCCCCCCTTCTTTATTTAACTGTTGCATTGTCACAGCTGTTTTTAGTTGAGCAGCCATAACTTGGTTAAATGATCAATCAATCAATCGTTTAACACATAGTAAGAAACAAAGCAGATACACTATCAATAAACAAAATACAGTTATTACAATAATTAGAAACTTTACAGCTTGTGTTGACACGACCAAGCAAAAGGTTGTTTATTTTGTCACATTTACTCCCATGGTTTGATTCCAACAAGCATAGCAGTGTCCTTTTCCCAAGGCTGCTCCTGATCCACTAGCGCTTTTGAACCCACTCCTGAAACCCCCCTTCTTTATCTGAATTATTATTAAAGAAGGCTCGTTTCAAGGCATGGTTTATTAAACATCAAATTGTTTTTAACAAACATGGCATACAAATTAAAAGGCAAACAAAGATAATAATCTTTGCAGTATTCCCTTAATCCATGCAGCTAATCCTAAATTCACAAAAAGATTCCCAAAAATATTGAAACCATCACCTTGACATAACCTGTGCACTTCAGGCTGAGAGAGCTGGGCCTGTTCAGCCTGGAGAAGAGAAGGCTGAGAGGAGACCTGAGCAGCGTCTATCAGGACCTCAAGGGAGGCAGTGAGGAGGATGGGGCGGCCTCTTCTCAGTGGTGGCCACTGATAGGACTAGA
>JAYECN010521294.1:0-12853 GCA_035222435.1 Microcambeva ribeirae | reverse complement strand
AGGACCCGCGGCTGACGTCGCTGCTCTGCGAGATCTGGGAGCTGCACTAGGCGGCGCCGAGCGCCGCGGCCGCGCGCCGGCCGTTCCCGCCGCGCCGCGCCCGCCTTGCGCTTCCCGCCTTTTCGCGTGCCCCCGGCGCGAGGCCGCGCCCGGCCTCGCGCCCCCTGAGGCGCTGCCTGTGGGCGCTCCGTGCTCCGTCCCGTGCGCGCCCGCCTTTTCGCTCTCCCTCAGCGCGACGAGCCGCAGCGTGGCCGTTCCTGAAGCACTGTCCTCTCCTCCAAGGCCATGGAGAAGGAAAAGCCGTTTAAGCTGTTTGTGCCACCGCGTCTCAGCGGTGGCCAGGTGTCTGCAGTTAAGCCGCAGGCCAGCGCTCGGGCTACAGGCCTTGGCCAGGTCAGGCTCCCGTGGTGTGTTATTGTGGCAGGTGGGAGAACTCAGGCAAGGTGGCCTGGCGAAGCCTGGGGCCTCCATCCTGGGAAGGATAAGCACAACATTGTTTTACTGTAAACCATCAGGGCAACGAGCGTTTTCGGGTTTGGTTGCCATGGGTATAATTAGAATGGAAGAATTCAGATTTGGCAAATCTGTGAGACCTTGGGAACTGGACCTGCAGTTTCTGCTTTTATTTTTGTCACAACCCAAAAGACTCATTTTCTCAGCTGTTTGCTATGTATTTTAACTGCCAATGGCAAATAGTGGATGCTTCATGTGGATAATTCATAGCAGTAGGTTGGGTAGGATACAATGTCTAGTTCTGACTTGCTTGGATTTATTGCTCTCACCACAATCAAATGTAGAGTGAAAGTGTGGTGTCAGTAGGCTCTAAATTCTCTGAAATCTTCAAGTTTTTTTCATGCTGAGATTTCCTTTTCAATATACCTAGATTCAAATATGACAGAAAGTGATTATGCTATGTACAAGACAAAATTTTAGCATGAAACTAAAAGACATAGAAATTTATCAGGTCCATTTTAGAACATATTATTGGGGGGCAAAACACATAAATACTGGACTTAAGGAAAAAAATCACTTGGCTTAATGTGTTTTTTACCATGCAAACATGAACAAGCATATAATAGCGAGTTACTTTATCACTAACGAAAAGCATCCACTTCTGGGGTCACAGTTACATTATAAAGCAAACTATGAAGGACAGACAGTTCTAAAAACCACAGTGAGTTAGAAAACAGTCAGGAGAGATCGAAAGCATTTTCATTATCTTGTCCTTTTAAAACACTCTGCAGTTGATTTATTAATGGAAAGTTCTGTTTTTCACTGTAGTTTTGTTTGTTTGTTTTTCTGGGATTTGTAATCCTGCTCTTCGAATTTAACTATAAGAAGCTAATTTTTAACTTTATCCAGGGTTTTAGTAAATGCCCAGGTGATGATTTAAATTTGTCCTTTGTAATGACAAGTGCACCGAACCATGATGAGATCACTGATTCAGGTAAGCCTAAAATGAACATTGATCTTGCAGAATATATACTTTTTGATTATTTGACTATCATCTTGAATGTTTTTCATGACTAATTTCACAATGTCATAACAGTTATTCTGTTGTTGCTTTTTTAATAGATTTATCAAAGTCTCTCCATGTTCCAGATGCAATTTCAAAGCAAGTAAAACTTTGGTCTGATATAGGTGAAGAGGTCAGTTAAGTACATGCTTTGCATATCTGTTTTCTTAGGGCTTCCTAATATATAGTTTGTTCCTGAACAGTTCCATAAGCACCATCCCATGGATAGTTTAGATAGAGGGGAAGAATTATTTTCCTTATCACCTGTTTAATACTGTATTATTTAGAGAAGGTACTTAGGGTATAGTAAACGTGCCTAGAGGTAAACTTGTAGTTATCAAGGCAGTTTTCTTTTTTTTTTTTTCTTTTATTTTTTTTAAGTGCCTGGAGATTCTAAGAGTTTTAAGATTAGAATACGCTTTTGGTAATAAAGATACTTAAATATCTTTGTGAACCTTGTTCTAAAAAATCTGTTGAAAGGCAAAAGCATTCAAGTTAGAAAAGTCTTAGAAAAATTATCCCAGTTGTCTTTTTAACTTTATTATATCTATCAATCAGTGAATTTAGTGGAGTGGCTTCCTCAAGCATTTGTTTGTTTCTCTTGGCTTTTTTACTGAAATTGTTCTCCCTTTTTGCAACTCTGAGTAAGCTCATTATTAGTAGTAGCCGACTGTGCTTCCCAGGTATGGAATGCTGTTTGCTGCAATAAAACTGAACTTATTTCTAACTGTCCGTGCAATCATTTTCATCTCCCCAAGGACCAAACTTCTTTTATCCCTAACAGCTCTTAAAATACAGTTGTGATTGTAGTGATACATTGATGCAGCCAGAAAGAAAGGATAGCCTTAAGTGACATCATACCTAAAATTTCTTTCAGACTGTCCATGGGGGTATTTATCATTAATTTGCACTGTATTTGTGTTCCGTACTTATTCCGTGATGTGCGTTGATACATGCACAATGGATGCATTAAATTTGTTTCTTGGTTGTGTAAATGCCTGTACCACCATCTGTGGGGAAGGTTATTCCTTTGATGTTTCTGAGAAAAGTGTATATCTAAAACGTTGGTTAAATGTTGATAGTATTTGAGATTAAATTCTGAATTTTCAATAGAGTATAGAAACAGTGAATGAATTGTATTCAAAACTCTACAAAGAGGCTGAGAAGATCAAGAGATGGAAAGTAACTGTAGAATCAGAACTGAAGCAGAAAGAGAGAAAATTGCAAGAAAATAGAAAGATTATTGAAGCACAGCGTAAAGCCATTCAAGAATTGCAGGCCAGTATTGTTCTTTTGAATACCTAAATTAGAGAAACAGATCTTAATTTGAACGTCTTTGATAGCCTTTTGTCTTTGAGCTTAACGTCGTGTGAAAATGTTTATTCTGAAAAGAGGTGTGCCGCGTGTGTGCATACACACAGTATGTGAATGTACCTATGGATAACATACCTTAAGTATTTCAATTGCTGGGTAAATTACTGGGTTTTTATTATCTTTGAACAAACTATAACCAAAGATTGCTCAGTATGTCATTTCAGATAAAATGGATTTCTATATTCTGATGCAGAAAAATATTTTAATGTGAGATTTGAAAAGTGAAAGAACAGTTCTGGAATATTTTTCAATAACTGTATCTTTTTGTACTTGTCCCTTATAAAATCAGTTTGAAAATGAAAAACTAAGTTTAAAACTTGAAGATGAAATATGTGAAAATAAGGATCTTTTAAAAGAGTAAGTAATGCATTTAAGTATGTTTTTGTAAAAATAAAGTTTTCTTGCTAAGAACTATTAATATGGGCAATTAAAAATAGGCATTAAATTGTGAAGCTCTTCAAGCTTTTGCATTGTCATTATTTTATGTATACAAAATACCATTCATCCTGAAAAAAACATATTAAGGTATTTTTTCCTTCTTTCAGAAACAGTGCTTCAAAGCATATGTGTAATCTGCTCAAGGAAACCTGTGCTCATTTCACAGAGAAGTCCACCAAATGTAAATGCTATTTAAATATTTATTTATCAAAGTACTAGCTTTCTATAAATTCCTATATGTTTTTTTAAGGAAACAGCTGTCATTTTTTTTCTGAGTTATTTTCCAGGTAGGATAAAGTATATGTGGTTCAGTGGATCAGAATGAAATTTAGATGTGAAATTTAGTGTCTGTGTTTTTGTAGTGCTAAATTCAAACGTTTTCTAAGGTTAGTATGATTTTTGTTTAATGGTTATATGACTGGGGGAATTCAGTTGCTGAAACTTTGAAACAAATTTTTGGCTACTGTGAGCAATATCGATTAGCCAGAAGAATGCAGATCTCTTGAGGTCCTGTCACATTTTGTCAGTCCCATCCAGGTACCTTGGATATTTTAGGTCATGTCAGATGGCACTTCATGCCTGTGTTTATGCAGCTGAATCTACTCCAGTTACCTTTTCTATCTCCTTTAGCAGACTAGAGGAAATAGGATTATTATGTTTGGATGAGTTAGGCCTTCTTTACACTAAGTTGACCAACACCAGAAGGCTGATTGAGTAAATGAAACTTTTTTTAAAGTTTTAAAATATATTATTGACTTGAGATTTTAATCTATATCAAATCCAGAATTGTTATTTTAATATCTAAAATCTGCTGCTTACTTTATCTTAGATATATCAGAAGTGACTGCCTCTTTTTTGCTTTACTTCTGCAAACACCTGCATATACTTTTACTGTATTTCTTGGTTAACTCTTTCTTACTGTTACATTCTGAATTATCCTGCATTGTTTTCTTGAGGAATAAGAATCGCATCGTTATTATGATATAGCATCAATAGGATTACGAAACTTCAAATAAAAAGATGGAGATAGAGCATAGTTCTGTGGGTGTCTGCTGATGAAAAGAAAGTAAATACAGAACCTTTATTACAGCTTTTCAAATGCAGTGACATTTTGGTACAGTATTATTTAACAGCATTAATACTATTAATATTTATATAAATTGATAAAGAATTACATTCTTCCTGGGGGGGGGGGGGGGGAAAAAATTAAAAGCTGAGTTTGCTTAATGTCTCAATGGAAAATACCTTTTCTTTGGATTGTATAAACTTTGGCACACTGTATATTCACACTGATGTGCTAAAATAAGAAAAGAATATAGAATTCTTCGGAATTCAGTATGCTGTTTGAGCAGAATGACATGGACAGCTGAAGTAAGGTTTTTTTTTTTTTTTCAAAGTAAACTTTTTAGTAAATTGTTGTTTTGATAGATGAACATGAAAGAGAAGAAACAAGACAACTGTATGTGGAACTTAATAACAACATTGAAGTAAGTGGTGTAGCTTGTTAAAACTCGGCATATGATCTGAGTTATATATACGTTGATATGTTATTCAAGTAAGATAAAATTTTAGATATTCGGATAAAATTTTAGACCTTCCCCTCGCCATTTGGGATGCTGGAACTCTGATTTTCAGACTCTCTTGAAGTATTGCTTTTGTATTGCATGCTACAGATTTACTGGATAAAATGCATTAAAAATCCTTCAAAGTATGTAGACCTTCTTAGTCTTAGGTGACTTCCCTAACTTCTGTCTTTGTTTTGTACTTCTTTTCACTCATCTACTAATTTCACAGAATAGTACAGTGTAGCAGGGATTTCTGGAGTTTGTATAGTCAAGTCCCCTGCAGGGTCAGGTGAACAGGTTGCTCAGGACTGTATCAGGTCGTGTTTTGAATATCTCCCAAAGATCGAATAATATCCTCTCTGAGTTCAACCTTCACCTGTGTTCAATCACTCTTTACACTAAAAAAGTATTTTTGTTTGTTTTTCTTTTTAATCATATTTTGTTGACATTTCTTGTATTTCAGTATGTGCTCATTATACTTAAAGTCCTTTCTGCACATTGAGTCAGCTTCAGCAATAAAGTTGAGGGGGGATTCACTGAGGCATTTTGCTGGAGGTGGGAACCGAGTATTGGCACAGTTAGGTAGAAGGGGAAACTGAATGTAGGATGTAGGTCTCACATTGTAGTGAAATAATGTACTTGGCCATCATCTCTGAACAAAAATCAAGTCAGTCCCACTGTTTTTTTTTGTTTTTTTTTTGTTTTTTTTTTTTTTGCTGTTTATTTTTTTTTTTTCCTCTGGAGACCCTTCTTTGTATAATTTGTAATTATGTAATAAATACACGGATGTAAATATACGTACATAGGTATGCACATGTGTGTTTATAATAGAGATGACTCAGCAGGATTGAAACATTCTTGGTATTTGCAGAAATATAATTTAATGGGAAATGGGGCATTTAGGGAATAGACAGCCTTTTGAAGAACTGTACCTTTGGACTTAAAATCTAAAAATAGTCTTAGGTGAAATTCACACACACAGTTTTTTCTTTTTTTTTTTTTTTTTTTTAATAATGGAGGTCAGACATATTACAGTTATTCTATTGGATGTTTTTCTTTGGTGGAAAGTACAGTATACTTGCATAAAGATGAGCAAAAATTAATTTCATTTTTGAGTAAGCTATAGCAATAATAAAATGATAGAAAACTGATGATTGTGTGAAATAAGAAAAGGTGTGAATATTAAATCTTGCATTAATTTGCTTCCTTGTCTTGAGGAGGATTTTTTTTTTTCCAATCTTGCAAAATGCATTCATCCATTATATTTTTGTTATTAACTTTTCCATTTTGAAAAATTAGAGCATTTTATATTTATACTTGAGAAATGTGGGGCATTTTTGTGTGAGTCTGGTGAATTTGATATTAAGCTAAATCAAAAAGCACACAGAGCAACAGTTAACCATTAATTATAGATAGTTTAGTAGCTAGGCAGCATAGAGCTATTTACGCTTCTGTCTTCTAAGAATTACTTATTTTAGTTCAAAATTGTTTACACTGAATTTAGTTTTAAAAAAAACATACAAATAGGAGCTTGTAATACAGTTTGTTTTCAAACCATAAACATCATTCTTTGTTATAGAAAGTACTTAGTTTTATGTGAATGTACATAATGAATGTTGCTTTTAGAGGATGATAATGGCGTTTGAAGAACTTCGTGTGCAAGCAGAGAACACCAGACTGGAAATGTGTTTCAAATGTGAGAGTTCTGCTTACTGTGTTTATGCTGCAGACAGACATAGCAATTTTGTAGTTCACATATTTTATTGCATGCGGTTTTGAGACAGAAGGGTAGGATGTGCTAGAATGGTGCACTATTAGCACTGTGATACTTTTGTGGAATGTGTCCTGGAACATCATTGCATGGTGATAAAGTGTCAAATACTTTTTATTGCTGTTCGTTTCAAAGGAACGTTCAATGAATGTGGTCAGCAAAATTGTCAGACAACGTATAGTCTCTAAATCTAGATGTTGTTTTATTAAACTGATAATGCACTAGTGTATAGCTGGAGAAATTTTAGCTTTGTATTTATTTACACTCTGAAGTGTTTGTTTCATTTTCATATGTGCATCTGTATTTCTTGATCTGTTAAGTAATACATGCAGTGATGGGCTAATACTGTGCAAAGTGTTTAAAAAAAAAAGTATTCTGTGTGATGAGGTAACAATTTCAAACATGACCTCAACAGTTAATTTCAGTTAATTTTTAGGAAATCAATTGTGCAACTGTATAGTTACAAGTAATCTTAAAATAGAAATTAAATTTAACTTAAAGTATATTTTAGTAAATTAACTGCTGATACTCCTGTATCTCAAAAGTAAAAGAAGAAGCAGAAAAACTGGACAAGTTTGAAAAAGAATACGAACTGGAAGTCAGTATGAAAGAAAAACAGGTTCGTTTTAATTCTTGGAAAAAAAAAAAAAAAGCTGCAGATTCTTAAACTAAAATTTGATCTCTTTTGTTTTCATGACTTACTGATGCATGAAAAGAAAATAATTAAGTGATTTAGTTATAAAATACAATTTTGGAAGGATGGAAGTTGACATTGCAAATAGGTTTTTAAATGTGCATTCCGTATATGTTATTTGTGATAAAATATGAATTAGACTGCTGTATCCTAATGAGAGATATCTTCATAGTGCTGAATCTTTGTCCTGTCCTTCATACATAAACCTGCTTGTATAAAGATGCCTTGTGCAGAAGCACAAAATTATCAAAGCATTCATCAGCCCTTAAAAAAAAAAAAGAAAAAGTTTATATTTGGTCCATTGGCTCATAAGAGGTTTTAATTTAGAAGTCGGAATAGGTTTTTGACGCTGATTGTGAAATAGCCATGAAGGAAGACTGAGTTAGCAGAAGAAATTAAATTTCATAAGAATTAATAATTTGTAAGCAGGAGACTGAAAAGCAGGGCCTTCATCTGAGTCTGACTGAGAAGGTCAAGAATTTTTGGTTTATCTTGAGATGGATGTGTCATTGGAAAGAGGCAAGGAGTGTTTCAGAGCATCACTAAATATAGAAGAAGTAACAACTGGAGCTGCATTTCATAGTTTGGGGCTTGTAACTTTAGTTATTTTCCAGCATCACTAATCTGTTGGAACTCATGTTCTGATTTTGAACTGAAGATCTTTTTGTATCTAAAGAACAACATGACCAATGTTTGGCTAAAGCCACCTTATTTAAATAGAACGATACCAGCATGAATGCTCATTATATATGATGAACAAATGAAGATACAAATCTGTCATCTTTCCTAGACTTCGTTATAATACAACTTTACTTTTGTCAGATATCAATCTTGACCGTACAGAATGGTGAAAAAGATGAAATAATAAGAAATATCAAAACTCAGTTGCAGGAATCAACAAGTAAGATTGCTGACTTAGAAGAAACAACAAGTAAGAATTAACTCTATTGTATTAAAATATTGTTGATTATAAGAAAAACTGGAAACAGGATCACGATAAAGTTAATTTGATACAATTTAGAAGCACATCTTTGGGGCCTTGCAGATCAGTTTCTGTTTGGATCAGAATTTGGGGATGTAAGATCTGGATTTTTAGTATAATCAGGTATAAAAATACAGGCTCTTATTTCCTTTCAGTGATTTTTCTCTTAGGGCTTAGGCTACAGTCTGTTATCCTATTGACATGGCAGTTTCATGGTGAGGGATATTTTTGTTCTCATTTTGCTCGTCACTAAACCTGTTGTGAACATAGTTAAACTGCTATAGAACTGCCATATACTCCATCGTTCTTTTTCCGTAACAAATAACTTTTATCAGCACATTGTGTAACAATATGGGAATTGTTCCATTTCAGTTGTGCAATAAAAATGGTAAGAGATATAGTATTGTTTTCTAGTTACTGGATTGAATCATTTCACATCAAATTAGTGAAGGGACTTAATATCTAATAGCTTATTCACTAGTCCACAAATAGTTGCACTGTTCCTTGTTCACCTAGACATACATTCATATCTTTGCCAAATAACCCTTCCTTCCTGTTCCCCCAAACATTGCAGCTTTTCTATTTACATAGAATCTTACTAAGAAAAAGGCAAAGGAATGACTGGGACAGGAAGTGCAATTATTTTTGAAAGATTTCTTTGTTGTTGTTGCTCTCAGGCAAATAGTGAAAGTTTTTGAAAATTGCAGAGAGATAGTTCCTTCAGTTTTGCAAACTTATAGTCAGATATCACGAAGGAAACTTACTTTCAGCAATAGCTTTTCAGTGCTTTTTAAGCCATTTATATTAGGTACAAAATATTTGTAGTATATGATTTAAGTATCTTCGTTCTTTAGAGCTGAATCAATTAATCATCATACAGATCAATAAAAATGACTGGAGAGTGAGAAGGCAGGTATAGGTATTGAAATGGCTGCATTTCATTAAATTTCATAAATGTTTGTTATACGTTTCACTTATTAAATAAGTTGAATAACCATCTTGTTTTTTTTCTTCAGCAATTTAGATAAGCACATTATGTAGCTTTAATAAGTTGTTGGAATGTATTTATTTGTAAAACAGAAATGGAAGTACTTTTATTAAACAAGTTATTAAATGTAGGCATGTATATTTCTGCATAGAACATGAAGGGAAGATGTTAAAAGAATCCCAGATCATTCAGGATCATTTGAGGGCAGAACTAGAAGAAGCTAAAGTTTCATTGCAAAAGACAGAGGTAGAGATTGTTTATAATTTTCTATTTTAAGTAGATTACATAAGAAATTGAAAAAATAACTACTGATACTTCAGATATGAAACTTTAATTATAGGTGGTTGTTAAAGCACATACGTATATATTTCTTTTTTTTCGTAAAAGAATATTCAGAAGAGCTTAGAAACTGAATTGCAGACTGCAGTGAAAACATTAATTCAAGTCACTGGAGAAAAAGAAGCACAGATGGAAGAATGTAAAGAAACTAAGGCCCTGCATGCATCTATGGTAGATGAATTTGAAACTTCCATTTCCAATTTCAAAAGTTTACTGGAAAAAGAACAAAATAGGTAAACCAACCAGTTTACATTCATAGAGTGATCTTATGGATAAAGTGCTAGATTACGTGCTGTGTGGTTAAAATTAAATTACGTGTGTGATCTGGTGTACCTTTTTTTTTTTTTTTTTTTTTTTTTAATAGTAATAACTATAGAACTATAGTACCTAAATTTAACACATAAAGATGGTTATGCTTTCTGACTACGTAGGTGCAACTCTTAGCTAAGTAATCTCATTTGGTACTTGAAAATCCTTCTTAAATAATAAAAAAATTTAATGAGAATGATATTCTTCCTTACTTAATAATAGCACTGTTTAATACCAATGACTCTTATTCCAGGTCTTTCAAAACTTAAAAAAATATATATTTGTCAAAGAACTTGATAGCAACCAAAATCAAGCCTTCTAAGTATAAGAAAAGAACAGTGTATTTTTAGTAATTTATCAAACCAAATATTTTAAAAATCGGTGTTTTGGTGTACTTTACGTTAATGTGTCTTCTAGGTAGATGAGTTTATGATCTAAATATATATATATATATATATATTTTTTTTTTTTGGTAGCTGTCCTGGTTGATGAGAAAGTAAATTTTTGATCCCTGATTTTCAGAATCCTCTTTAACAACTATGTGTATATATTAGTTTGTTTTTATGTCTGCTGTTCAGGAGTTGTTATAGTGATTTTTGATACTTGTTACAGGTAGTTATATCATCTGCCTGTTGAAAGGCAGATATATTTAAAATGCTGCAGTAGGACTTTGTCTTATTATCATTAAACTTTCCAATCTAGTTCTGTATGATATACAGAGGGGAAAAAAAAGATATATGATTTTCCTAGATTGAAGAAATATGAAAATGAGTCAAAACTGCTTACATTGGAGCTCAGAAAGAAATGTGCTGAACTAGGTAAGTCTGTAGGGGGGAAAAAAAAAAGCAAATGAACTAAGTTAAGGTAAATGCTACTTAAAATAGACCATGCCTGTGCAGTACCCATATTACTATCTTGTGTTGTAGCTTGTGGTCCTCTTATACTGAGTATCATAGTATATAACTCCTGAATGACTCTTTTTTTTTTTTTTTGCCTTTTTTTCTCCTTTTTAACAGAGCATCTCCAAATTGTTCTTTACGATATTTATGTCACTTATTCCAGGAAATACAGAGCCTCTTTAGGATCTGCCCTTAATTCTTGAATTGCTTTTAATATTCTTTTGCTATCCTATGATTTCTGGATAGGCACTCCTTAGCCCCAGACCTACCTTTAGCACTGTTATCCCAGTGCAGCAGATGTTTCTAAATATCTCTAGTCTATAAATGATAGATGAGAAATATGGTTTAATGATTTCCAATGCATTGAGAGCATTTTAAGGTAAAACTGTTCAAACTGCTGTTGGTTTTCTGGAAGAAGATGAGGTAAGACGGTGATACTTCCAGAGCAAAAATGAGTCTGGTGTCCTGTAGTTGTGGAAAACACCAGTAGTGTGAAGGTGCATGTGGAAAACACTTTTCAAATTTATTTGCTAATTTATAGGTTTCTTTTCAACATACCCATATGAATATCTTCAGTAGTCCAGCTTTTTTTTGTAAAAATGCATATGCATGAATACTCCGAGACTATTTCTTCATAGACAGACATTTTTACAACCCATGTTTACTTGAAACCATGTTTGTGGAAAATATAATAGAGTTTTTTTTTTTTTTTTTTTTTTTTTTTTTTTAATGAACAGTAAGCTTCTCTTCAGGTAGGTGTTCACTAATGTCTTTTGAATAATTTTTTTCAATTCTGCAATTAAATAAAGTCATAAGATAAGTTTAGATTTAGCTTTAAGGTCTCTGAACTTAATGAAGTGAGTCTTGCAGATTGGGTACTATAAAGGGGCCAATGCTTTATACTGTCTGCTCATTATATAAAATTATTTCTGCTAAATAAATTTTACATTGCATGTGCTGTAGAAGAGATGACTAAATTGAAGTGTGACAAAGAAATTCAACTTGAAGAGCTATCAGAAACACTGGTAAATACTGTCCCTTTTACTAGTCTTACAGCATTTACTTTTCATATGAAGTCTCTTTTGCATTGTTAGTAGCTTCAATGCCCTGTAAAACACTCTGATGTGCCATATTTTTGTTTGCTTGTATCTTGTATCAAGTTTCTCACTTGTCTTTTCAAGTATTTCAGTTGTCTTTTTGAAGGACCTTATCTGTTTTACTTGTTTTGTTTCTCTTTGTCTTAAGATTTCTGGTCCTCTGCTGCTGCTTTCACACTTATTCAAATACTACTCCCTCTGGATAGAAAGATTACCTTTTTTTTTAGTTTTTCCTTCTACTCATTTTATTTCCTCATGTTGAACCATTCTGAAAAATAGATTTTTTTTTTGTTTTGTTTTTTGTGATGAACATAAGCTCAAACCTTGTGAATATGATACGTAAGGCTAATTTTTCAATTTATTTTTGACAGTAGAGGTAATTTCATGACTGGATAGCTCTGTATTACTCCTTTAAAAACTAAGCCTTGCGAAGGCTTATTTTACAAAGACATGTGAAACCATGTTTGCATTTTATAAATAGCTTATTGTATATATGCTGAACATGGAATTTTGTAAACTGAGTTTTATTAATGTTTTTAAATAGGAAAAAGTTCAAGGACTCCTAGTGGATAAGAAATATCTTGAGACTACTGTTGAACAATTGGAGGAGAGAGAAAAAGAAATGAAAAACATTCTCCAAGTTAGAGAGGTCTGAATAAAGGGTGATTGTAATTTGTTTTAATAAATTATTAAATTACACATCACTGCTTGAATATAGAAACATAGGAAATGTCTTACTGAGTGTGGCCAGTGGAGCAGTACTGCACTCCCAACAAAGCAATAAAAGATGCTATATATAGGGAAAAAAAATATATATATATTTTATATATATATATTTTTTATATATATTTATATATATATATATATAAATAACATTCCTA
>JAYECN010521286.1:0-12853 GCA_035222435.1 Microcambeva ribeirae | reverse complement strand
TATTTCTCCTTTTCGTCCATACCTCTGAGGTCTGTATGCCTCATACAGCTACAGGGATGGTCACTTAGGATAGAATGAATCTTGTACATACAGTTCTGCTACTCCAGCAACTTCAGAGTGTCTTCCAAGTCGGATTCATTAAAAAACATTACTAAGTCTTATGTCACAGTGTTTTGTCTGTCACTCCTTCTGCAGCAGCAGAAGCATGGAAGTTTTGCATTTTTTGTGCATGAAACAGATTAAGCTGAAGGGTTTTTTCTTTTTCCTAGAGCAGAAGCTTGCAATGTTTCAGATGGACTTTGTTCTGGGGGGGCTGCCTGGAGGTAGCACAAAGTATTGCCTTCCTTTTTACAGAGTTCAGATTGGCCAGTATAGCATTATTGCAAACCTTGGTAAGCTTCCAACTCCTCTAGGTCTCTGTCATGGAAGAGGTTAAAAATAAATAAGTAAATAAATAAATAATTAAGTAAATAAATAAATAAAAGAGAGAGAGAGATGAACTTTTTTTGAAAGAGCAAAAATATGTTTGATCTATTGATAGAAGTGGAGATCATCTATCCGTGGTTTCATTTCCTTTTCTTTGTTTGAATCTGAATTATACTGAGTTTTAGATGAATGTGGCTCATTTTAAAGTCAATGACTCAGCACATCCCAGATGCAGGTTAGATTAGTATGTTTTAAAGAAGAAAGAAAAGTTTCTAATGCAACTGATGTACTAGCTATTCTGATCAGACATTTGCAAATGAGAAGTTGAAGGGCTCACTGGAGTTGTAGAAATGTTGAAAGTTTCATGCCCAGTTATATTACACCAGGGTATTACTGCTGAGAAAAATTAGGGTATTAATAATGACTGCCTCATTATGTTTTAGGATGAGCCAGAATTTCCTATGTAAAGAAATCTGATAAAATTCTGTGGAAGCTGTTTAATAGTATCTATAAGTCAAGAATCCATGAGTGTTCCTAGCCTATCAAAAGATTTCATGATTTTCAGGCATATATTTTTAGTGGGACAGGCCGTTCTATGGCTGTAGATGCTCACATGCATCAACCCTCTTTTTCTGGAGCTCAGCTTTAGACAGATGCACATTCTCATCACCTACTCACATCTAGACAGTGGCCCTGTCAGCAGTGGTAGCATAGGTGGCAGTATCAAAGAGACATGGAACTTGGACCTCGGACCTCTGCTGAAGGAAGCCTAGATTCTTGTAGGGAAAGACCAGATCAGAAATGAAAGGAAGAGTATGATTTTTTTCTTATTGTGAATTATAGAAGACCTCTGTCTATCACCTTTTTCAGTCAAGACTGAAGTACTGAAGGTTGCAGAAGTGTCGAGAGAAATGCATTTATGTATCTACTTTCTGGGATCCTTCATCAGCTCCACTGAACTGGAATAATTTCTCTGCCAACAACTGGAAAGTCTCTTGCTGATGTTCAAGATATTGAATATCCTGTGACCTCCTCATACTTGGCATCTAAACTGGAAAGCCGGCTGGCCAGCTGTGAAATATGAACCAGAAATAATAGAGAGTCCTATGGAAGCAAAAAAAAGTATGGGTAGTCTGAATATTTGAGGTTTTATTGAACTATACATTCAAGGTAGTTCAATTATTCAGTCTCTCAGGATAACTAGACAGGAGCATGTCTTCACCATAATGAAAAAAACATCAGTGGGGTTTTGCATGTGTCATTAATCTTACGTGATCTATAAATAGGTAAGATATAAGTGCTATACTATACTGAATGATTCATCACTGATAAGCACTTTAGCATTTTTAGCAGCTCTTTTTGCATCTATGTAGTGTGGATTTCCTTCACATGCTTCTGGTTTAGATGCAAGTTGGTCTTGTGCAGTGGGCAGAAGTTAGATTTCTGTAACCTAGTTTCTTATGTCCATTTACTTCAAATTGAATTGTAGGAAAATAAATGAGAAAATTAATTGGGCAGTTGAGGATTGTTGGCTAGAATCTAAAGTCCAAACCAGACATCATGAAAGAGCCTGGCTGTTTGCATGACTTCCTGAGACCAAGGAACAGGCAGAACTGGAATAATGGATTTTTGGAGTACCAGTTAGTGCACCAAAATCATAATTGTATAAAAGAAGTGAAATCAGGTAGACTGTTTACCATAGGTAGTGCTAAGCTCCACATATATCAGTCAGCACAGACACCAGTGTTTTCTGAAATACGGTCTCTTGGTTATCATGACATCATCTTGTTTTGCAAGGGCAGTGGAGAGAAAAGACAATGTAACATCCTATTTAGCCATGTCTGAGATCTCAAAAGTGACTTTTTTAGCCAGTCGCTGATAACAAAGTTGAAAGAGCATGGATGGAATTTAAGTCTCTTTCCAAAGTAACTTTTCTGTCTTGCTCCTGGTAGTAGTTCCTGCAGGAAAGTAATTCATAGTTTTTACTGAGCTATAGTATACAGAACCTCTTCCTGGTAACACTGAAGGCAGGAAGGATGTCATTTGCCTTGTAGAACTTTTATTTCTGAATATGATGTAGAGAAACAAAAGGGATCAGAGTAGTTCTTGGCTTGGAAGGCAAAGGAAAAAAAAGTGGAGTCTATGAAAGTCACTGTTGGTACTTGTACAATTAATGCCCATTCATTTTCCAGGGAAGAACTTCAGGGAAGAATGTTTTATTTCCTAATTTAGGTTTGTATTTGTTACTCTGTCTCTATAGGCTGATGTCCAGGGTTTCTAATATACTGCCCACAAGCAATCAACACCATTAAGGTCAAGGATACTGTACCTGAATCTGAAATATGCAGATGTTTTGAGAGAATATTTGTGAAACCTGTATCCTCATTAACCCTTGCAGCTAGACACTAAAAGAGGATGATATGATTATAAGAGAGTCAGGGGGATTGTTCATTACAAAAGTAAGATCTCCAAGCAGCAAGTTGATGCTGAGGGTTGGACAAAGAAGACACAAAGAATGATCAGAAAACAACCACAGTGTTCAGATGAGACTGAAATGAAACCCAAACCTAATCTTGGTGCATGATTTAGCTCAAGATTTTCTAGGAGAAGACAGCCTAAAGCATCATGTAGAGGCTCTGTTGACAGAAAGTCTATTCAGTGAAGGGTGGATTATGAACAGGGTTTTGGGGCATGTTTTCCTGTTTTTTTGCTGCTGCTGTATTTTGGGGAGCTGGAAAAAGCAGGGCCTGCTACAAACGGAGTTTTCTCCTCAGAAATAGCAATCAGCTGCAGAAAAACTACACACGGTAGTAGTAGTGTAGAAGAAACTCACAATTGTTTTTCTTCTCACTGAATGTTAATAAGATTTTCGCCATTTTAATGAGAAGGTAGAGTCCCCTCTAATAAATGTGCTGTAGTTGTGATAATGAGGAGCTATTAGTATTTTTCCTGATAACAATTAGTCTGTTAAATGGTTTGTATTTGCCCTGCACCATCAGCACTTTTATATATCAATACAGTGTTGATTTAACTTTGAGTATTCCTACACATCTTTTTCAGATGCTTAACTTAGAAATAATTGTATTGACTTAGTAATTCTATGCTCAGTAAGCATGCTCCATTTATACATTTTATACCTCTCCCCACTTTATTCCTCCACGGTAATAGCACATGAATGCTGCAGAATTGAGTGTTCAAAAATCAAGAAGCATCCGGTCAAATTTAACTTTAAAAAGTTAATTCACTTAGTCTGAAGACATCATTATATAGCAAAGTACAATAGAGAGTATAGAGAGTATATCTATAGGTATAGCTATATATATATTATTTTGTATCTAGAGGGCCAAAGAACAAATTTCCACACAGCTTGAAACCTGACATTGTCTCTCTTGTTTACCAGAGATGCTGCCAGGATCACCCCACAGCACAGGGTGGCATCTAGTGGCTGAAAATACAGTACAAATAAATGTTTCAGTACAATTAAAATCCTCCATGCCATGAAATTTCTTTAATTACATTATCACAGCTCTGCACAGTCATTAATTAATCAATGCTTGATCTCTGTGTTACACTGCCCCAAAATGCAGAGGAGGGAGCTGCCCTCTACCCAAGCAACAGCATGCTGCCTGGTCTGCAACCAGGGCTCATTCACTAATCATTTTCCTTCAAATTTCCTAAAAATGAACTCTTTTCCTGAAAAGGTACTACCCCTTCAGCAGCATTAAAATTTGCAAAACCTACAAAGAATATTTAAAAAGAAATGAAAAAGCAAGAATACTATTGGAAATTATTGCTGTTACTGAAAAATGAAACCCAAAAGCAACACTGAAGAAAATTCAAGCTCTGGCTTTTTTTTTTTTCATGTATATTTTTCTGGTTTCATTGAATTTGACAGACCTATGCCATTAAAATCTACCCAGAATTTAGCCCTCTTCTCTCTTTCATGCCTTCTTCCAGTCCTACTGTATTCAACTGAAAGATAAAAATATTTGGGAAAAGCATATAAACTTTGGAATCTATATCACTTGGGAGTATAAATCACATTAAATTAATTTGAGACTTGTAAATTTATTTCTTCTCCCACAATCAATTTATTTCCCCAATTTTGTGTTACAAGCTGTTTGGGATCTTTAGATCTGCCCCTTGAATTTATAGTCAAAATACTTTCTGAGCTTTCATCGCTTCAGAGTTTGATTGCATCATGAATAGATAAATAATAATAGCAAGACCCCTATCTCTTTCTGTCCACTTTCTGCAAAATGCTAGAGAAAGCAGTTAGCCACATGGCAAATTCCCAGTTCTGCATCACCTACAGCACTCCTTGATATGTTATTTATTTCCTTTTTCTTGTTTAAGAGACACTTATTTGTCCTTCAATTGGATGTGATGGACAGTTTAACTCTTCCTGGGTGTTCTGTTGCCCAGTGTCAGCTCAAGCCAGGAGACCTACAAAACTTCATTGGTTTCCAGGAGACGTTTTCCATTTCAGAAGAGTAGCCTCTAAGGATGGCATTTTTTTTACAAAACAGGCACCTGCTCTGTACAGGTGCCCAAGCAGTAACAGGCTGCAACATTTACAATCTTTACACAATACTCGCACTGCTTCACTGCGGTTTTTGGATCCTGGATTACAAAGAGAACACCATCTGCTGCCACAACTGCTTCCCCACAAGCTACACACAGGTTGGTGTGTTTTTTTTTGCTTTAAAAAGACACCACTGTTCATTATGTTTGCATTCCGCATGGCTTTAAGGGCATGAAATGAAGCAAGGCAGATGAGAGAGGATGCAGTATTTTGGGCTTCCCACCAGAACACAGGCAGCAGTGTCTTCCTGGTCCAGAATCCATCATGAAATCATCACTGACATTATCAGCATGACTTGCCTAATATTGAAACAGTCTTGAACAACATGGTCCTTATTGGGCTGTAGGCACGCAGTAATCTGAGGCAGATGGAATGATAATTTCTTTTATTAGCAGTAGAAAGAATGCATACCATTCACAGGGGACTTTGCAAAAATGGAAGCATAAAGTCAGATAAAATAACTATATTCATCAGTTCTATTTAAAGTTCATATGGCGATTTCACCATTTTCTTTGGAGCAATTAAGCATATGCTGAAATTTGCATTTAATTTTACATCAAGGGGGTGTAAGGGCTATGCACTATATGGGTCTCAGTCAACAGTAGTAGCTATTTTGTAGTTTATACTGTACCATACAGATATGGGTTACATTATGCAGTCAAGGGTTAGATACATGTGAAGTTATTTCTCTCCTTCATTTCTGATTGCAAGATGGACAAAATTTGTAGAAAAGTCTGACTGTTGGATTTGTTAAGTCACAAAATAATTTGAGTAGGAGAAATTTTTGCTCTTTGAAAAGATTGGATCTTAGAAATAGGCCAAAAAATCAATAAAGGAGTTAAGTAAGAATTATTCCATGTTCACCATAGAAATAGATTTGATATACTGCACATAAAAATTCACATCTACTCAACGTGACACATTTCTAGCCTATGCCCCAGCTTTTATTTCTATCATCTGTGTGACAGCAGAGGAGCAGTTCTTGCTTACTATCCTTGTGAAAATGGCTTCCCCAGTCACATTCAGCTAAGAAGTGCATGTCCCAACTACACAGCTTGGGCATGCTGCCAGACGTGCTCTCCTATCTGAAATGTTTTAAAGCTTTAATATTTAAGGAATTAAAATACAACGATACTGACTTGCATTGTTTTCCTATAAGAAGTTTTCAAGTTCATTGGTTGTTTCCGTTCTTCTTTGCAAGTATTGTTCTGAATTATGAATACCTTGCTATGTCAAAACATTTAAATTAATTACTGTGCACAGATTCAATTCTCCTTTCACATAAAACCCGAAACTTCTGAGCAATTTCCTTTTAAACTCTAGTACTCATTATCTCTTTCTTAAACTAGTTTTATTCCATTGATTGACATGGGGTGCTCCTAATCTGCCTCTGTGCAGTCAGATTGTCCCCCAATTACTATTCATTAATTCATCCTAGGTATATGGACATCTTCGGTGTCAGTTCAGCCACTCCCTATCCATTGGCTGCAGTTCCAAGAGTGCTTTACACACATCTAGCATGCCTCCTGAGAGGCTAGTTCAAAACGGACAAACACGTCATTCCATCAGGATATTTTCCTTTGATTTTTTTTTATCAGCCTGAATGTTCCCTCTGGAAATGTTCCATCTCACTTATAAGGTACTTCAACAAAATGCAATTGCATTAATACAAGTCATTTCATGAAAAAGAGAGGAGGTTTTGTGGGTATTTTATTCCTCCTATGTAGGAATTGCTCACTCCTATATAGTGACTTTCATAACCTCCTTTCTGTTCTTCAGAAAGACCCCAAACCAGGAAATGGGTGAAATGTTTCCTGCAAAAATCTCATTCAGTATGTTCAATAATGGTTATGGGTTGCTACTAAGTGGTGCTTCAAATACATTAGCCTGCCTCATGTTGTTAATCTTTCTCCATATCTGTGGAAGCTTTGAGGTTGATTTCCTGTGACTGCTCCACTTGTGCCTGCTACTTTCCTGAGCTGATGTGTGATTTTCCCTTTGTTCATCCTTACGGGAATCAGCAAAGGAGGGACATACTGTACCTCATTAAAAAGACTAAGGAAAATGTCATGTTGCAATGCTGAGCTAAAAACTCAGTGCATGATACAAAACATTGAGAAGATCAAGCTGCAGGAGGTTTAAATCAGCAGATTGCTACTGTGAAGTTATAGGCTTAGCTGTGCAGTTATGGGCTGGTCACTTAAATAGATCTTTCATTTGTATTTTTTTTCTTTTTGGAACTCTGGCAGAGGCTTTGAAGACAGACCAAGGTTCAAAATACCTTTTTGTTAATTTTCTGTTCTCATGTGAACTGTTTCCATCTTGGCTTGCTCTCCTTCTTCCATGTCCCATTCTTAAAAGACAGTGAAAATGGAAAAATTGGAAGCTATCATTAGAAAAAACTTGGAAATAGAAATAAATATTAGAAAACACTTGGAAAAATGAAGATGAAGGGAAGAGGAGGTGGTGCACACTTGCAAAATCAGAATTGTAGGAACAATATCTTTTAATTTTCCTTTAAAAAGACGAAGAAAATAATGAGGTGATATGCTGAGGTACTTCCTCTAGACCATGCTATTTATCCAGGGATCTACTCAAATACTGTAGTGAAGAACTTGTCTCATCAAATTTTCCCTCAGTCATCTCTTTTTTTTTGCAGAAAATTTCATTCCTTAGCGTGGTTCTCATCACCTCAGTGCACCACAGAAAAGCTCTGTGTCTCCTTGAGAAGGCTCTAAAATCTGCTGTGAGCAACCTCTTGGTTCTCTCTTGCCCTGAATGGATTGATACACTAGGGTCCTGGTAGGTAAGGACCCACTTGCTTTGTTGGAGTGCTTTGTCTGCTCCCATATCCTTCTACATTAACACAGGGATGGTGGCAGTTTGAAGATATGAACATGCCAAGAGCCATGTCCTGGCACCAATACTCAGGTTAAATATTCACTCACTACAGAGCTAAGTGTCAGTGAAAGTACTGAAGATTATTCTATCAGTGTCAAGGTATCTGAATGTGTTCTCTACTCTTTAAGTAATGAATTGCTTTAAAAAATCATTAGTGTATGACTCCTCTTACTCCCTCTGGTAAACAAGTGTTCACATGGATCAGTGAAATCATCAGTGGAAAATTACCCTTTGAAAGCAACAAGGAATTTGCAATTAGGGGCTAAATGTTCGTAACCTGGTTTTCAAAGAAAGGTATGAGGACACACTGATGGTGTAAAATCCAGAACAGAACTTATGGGAACAGTGGGAAACCACACATTAAACCTAACCTTTGTAATTAAACAGGAGCAAAAAAGACAAATACTGATTCTGAATATTTATTTTAATTTATTGTTTATTTATTTATTTTATTTTTTATTTAATTTTATTTTCATCTAAATGCAGAGATGTCTCCTTGCTGTGCCTTGTTGAGATGTTTTTTATACTATGTCAGGGAAACAAGAATTCTTGTAAACTTTATAAATTTCCAAGGTCATTAAAGAGAAGAGGCAGAAAATGAAACTCAGATGTGAATAACAAGCCTCAGACAACTTGATGCAAGTTCAGCCACTCATAATTTAAAATCAAATGCCACCAGATATGGAGGTTTTAAAAATGCCTCTGCTTTATTAAGAAGGGAAGCTTTAAAAGGTCTGTTCAATTAAAATGACTGAACTTTATAATAGAGTCCGTGTTTCTCTTCATTCTTCAATCAGCGTGAAAGATGTAGTTAGTGGATTCTGAGGGCAAGTTAGGATACAGTACTTCATTGAGGAGCATGAGCATATGCAGGTGGGCCATACCACCCTCACTCTTGTACTGGCTCTTCTCCTGGGTCCTGCTGCAATCAGGAGAGTTTTGCCGTTGGCTTCAGCAGATCTGAGTTGACATCAGTGGCACAGGGCTAAGCGTAGAGCAAGCAGCCTTTAGCAAAACATGTCAGTACTTCTAGTACAAAACTTCTCCTTTTCCATTCTGATGGATGTCTGATGAAAGACAGCATATTCTAGTAGACTGAAAAAGGCTCTAAGTCAAAACTCCCGAACCCCAATTATAAGGCTGCCTCTGGTTCCCTAGTCTTGCATCCTTCCTGTTATAACAGGAGCTCCTGAAGGTTGCAAGGATGAACTGAGACTAATTACTGCAGCTAATATGACCACAAAACTATTAAGAAAGACTAAGAAAATATAAGGTCCTTGCAACTGCCAAGGCTGAAATGGCATTTTGTTTGAAAAAGACAGTACAGCTAGTAATGCAAGAACCTCCCATTCAGTAGAAAAAAAAAAAAAAAAAAAAAAAAAAAAGTGACGCTGCTGCCGGAAGACTAGATTATTGGTCTAGAAGTGAAGTGGAGCCTCCAGCTTAGATATTCCTGTAAAATTTCAGAAGTATAAAGAATATACAGAGGTTCTGCCTTCATCTGGAAGAGATAGCCCAGGGTGGCAGGTGTGGAAGATGTGGTGAAGAATGAAATGGAATCCTAAATCAGTTTATCCTACCCAGCTTCAGAGCTCAGGGCTTGGAGAGTTCTAGCCTCAGGTTGCCCTGCATTTGCAGAGCTCAAGTACCCAAGAGTTATGCCACCAGCCCACAAGCACTCAGTATTTCTTGTCTGAAATACTCATCTCCCGTTCTCTAAATAGCAATCTTGAGTGCTTAGCCTCAAACACCCAATTTTTAAAACTCTTGAGTCTGTTCTTTTTTTTCCTCCAGGCTGCTCCATTTGCTACTTTATTTTGACTCTCTGACAGTATTTATTTTGTTCTGAGGAGTTATTTAATATGTGGACAGATGTAGATAAATCTTTAACTTGAATATTTCTTCTTTGGCTGTGCCTCTCTGTTGGAACCTGACTATGGCATGTAATTGCAGATGTGAATAGCAGCTGTTTTATTTTCCTCTTCTGAAAAATATGATGAACTATGCATAGTGTAGGCCTTTCAAATGGAACGATGGGAATGGTTAAATGAGTCTTAAGGTGAATCGATAACCCATACCATTTCTAGAGCCAAATTTTTGCAAGTACCATAATATTAACAAAGCTATCAGTATGATTTTATATTTTAATTTTCTTCTTATTGTTTCTGTCTTTTTGGTATCTCTTTTTTAATGGACATGTAAAACAGTCCCTGAAGATAACAGTCCAGAAGGTAACTACAAAAATGTAAAATATGATCTGATTTGACCCTTTTCAGTAAACTAACTTTTCCATAAATTTCTGCCCAGATTTCTTTATTTTCTGCCCAGGTTTCTTTATAATGTTTATTTACAGTAAAACAAAACAAAACAAAAAACCCACACTAGTTTATGTTGTAATTTCAGAAACAGATTATACCTTTTTCATTAATAATTATTTAGTATGGTGTTCAGCATTATTTTAAAACAGCAGGAAGCTTCTCTGAGAAACTTGTTTGGAAAATGAACAGAGAAGAGAAAAATTGTTCATCAGTTCCTTTCCTCATTGCTCATCAAAGAAAACATTTGTTGTGCAAAAACACAACCATTCTAATCACTCAAACAAGGATGATCTTTTTTTTAAAAAAAAAAATCTCATTTTTCCTTTTTCCAATTAATTTTATAGGTATAGTCTTGGATAACAATTAGCTACTGAGATGGAAAGAAACTGGGTTTCTTGATACACTAACTACTTAAGAACTACTGGCCTCAATCTAATTTTAAGATCTTTTAAAAGGCCTGATATCTCAGAGAGTAAAATAATTTGTAATCTGTTCACCTGTATTGTCAAGCTATCTTCCACATCTGTGGAGAAAAGGAAGGAATCTTCCTTCTGCAACTACAACATATTTGTGTGCTTTGTGTAGGTTGAGTGGAAATGTTTGCACTATGTATGATCCTAGCAGCATGATCACAGAATAAGACTCTGTGAATAAGACTCTGTAGTAATAGATTCCAGATTTATAAAAAAAGAAGGGGAAAAAAAAAAAAAAAAAAAAACACCCTCTGACTCCCCAACAGAATTTTCATTTTACTGAGAGACCTTGAGAATCTGCCTGCCATTCATTTATATGACATTCCTATAGCTATTTATTGCTGAATATGTTCTTTTACACAGGATATAAACTACCTCCTAATGACCATGCAGTCACCATTGGATTTAGCAGAGTTTTATCATTTAAGCCAGCCAAGAGTCACTTCCAAAAGCTTTTGAAATCCCTCTTGCCTTTTTTTCCCTTAGGGTTTCCATTCAATATTATATTGATGCTTTAAAAAATATTATATAGGAAATAAAAAGAAATAGAAAAGGAATAAAAATTAGATTTCTTGTTATGACATATTCCTTCTTTTCTATAAGCAAGATGACTAGCAGAGAGGTATATTTTAATTTGACAACTAGTTGAAGACTCAAATTTTGATTACAAGTAAAATCCATTAGCTTTATACAGAATGATGAATCTTGTAGAGTGAAACAGCAAAAATGAATCTACCAAAATGTGGAAATGCAATGATCCATTAAAAAAACAACATTTCAAACACTTAAAACATATGAACTGCTAGAAATGAAAGCATCTAAGTGGTTCATACTTAGTGCTGTTTTGTGAGGCACCAAAAGCAACCCTAGGTTGAATGTGTGAACGCAAGCTATTAATCCTGTCCTAACAAAATTATAACAGACCTATTTTATCCTTTGAAAATGGGCAAAGGGTAAAAGGTGAAAATGAGAAAACATGGCCTGTGTGCATTCATTAGCATACTGCTAATTGAGATTTTCCACTCTGCAAGCAGTCATGCAACCTGCCAGAACCAATTCCCCAAATACTAATTAAATCAAACCACAAGCAATATGATCTTTTAAATCTTCTGGTGTGTATAATCAAGAGAAATGTGGAAACAAATATACATAGTTAGCCAAAGTAGCAACTAGAAGGGATTTTTAAACTATATTCAGAAGAAAATTTCCCAAGCACTGGGAAGAAAATCCACACTATATTTGAAAGAACCATGTCTGTATTTCCAGCCACCTGGTTCCAGTAACATATGAGATTGGAAGGGCAATAAGATTTGTTCACAGCTGACTCAGCCCTCAAGCTTCTAGGACTGAAGGAACAAGTCCTCCATACTGACACAGGGAAACAGTATCAGTATTTCTGTATCGGCATTTTGTGGGATGGCCAATCTTTCTGTGAAAGGTGTTAGAGGAACCTTCCAAAGTGTCTTAGACCTATATCCTGATGTTACCTCTGAATGCACCATCCAACACCTTTATTCTTCCAAGCATGGTTGCTGTTGATGCACTTGAATCATCCTATGTAGGTGAGTTTGCTTTCCCATCCTTTGCACCTAGATTAGTTTCTAAAGGTAGATGGTAAGTGAATGAGTAGAGCATAACGATGACTGAAGAATGTTAAAATAAGGGCTGTGTTTCCTTCAATAATTATGAGGTATTCATTTTTTCCTTATCATTTTCTAAAGCAGACAAACATAAAACAATAGAAGCAACCTGGATGTGTAGAACTTGCCATTTTAACATTTGTTTATTCTTAGCACATGCGGCTATAAAGGCCTAAATATATGCTTGTAACCTATTCGTCTACATAAAGAGAAAGTAAATCTTAGTAATAATTGTGGGTCTCTTCTCCATAGCCCTGATTTTATTTGATTTTCTCTGCAGAAGATAGATAGCTAAGCCATGAGTTACTCACCGCAGGAGAGAAAGATGAAGTTTCATTATAACCTATCAAGGTGGCTTTTGCTCAGAGTACTGGCTTTGCCTTTTATGAAAAAGATTATGCTCTGTAACAGGTGGGATGGAACCTGACTGATTATAGAATCATAGAATCATTAAGGTTGGAAGGGACCTCTAGAGATCATCTAGTCCAACCCCCCTGCACACACAGGGTC